>SDVV010030290.1:0-11694 GCA_016164225.1 Gammarus roeselii | reverse complement strand
TTGTCTGCTTTTTGCTGTGGCGCTGGAGTGGTGGGTTGTGGTGCGTGTTTGTGTGTGGGTGTGTGTTTGTGCCTGTCCTGATGTGTTGCTTCTTTGTTGTACAGTGTGCTGTTCTGGAATTTGTTTGTTAATTTTTTTGTTTTGTTCATGTCATGCATGCGGATGGTTCATGTGATAGCCAATAGTGCGCACTAATTCCAGTTCCTATACCTGTGTTAACATTGCTGTTCTCAACAGCATACTGGCGCGCATGGCTGTGCTGGCCTCCCCCGGCTCTGCTGCTCCCCGCTTGATGTGGACCTGCTGGAGGGGGCTGCAAAGGTAAGAGATCAAAGGCAAAGGTAAGAGATGAGAGGCAAATAATTATCAAATGGATGCCATAGTTTTACTTGCAATGCTACAAGAAAGTTTTTGTCATAAGCTGCAACTAGAATAATAAAAGATAAATAGAAAAAAAATTGCAAAAACAAAGTTGAGGATGGGAACACTAGAACAAAACAGGACCTAGCTAACTGTTAGTTTTCAAATTTTACCAGATGATATATTTAGCCATAGCACAGGATACTTCTAAATCAGCCCTATGACAGACAGAGGCACTTAACATTGCCTTAGGCTCAGGGTATCAACCATCCAAACCCAGCTGGTCCAGGTCCCTTTCCTGAGACCCTTGACGATTGGATTAAGAGTAGCTACATCACTAAAGCCCTGATGTGAGCCTATGTGAGCTCTCCATAAACCCTTGACGAAGCTTTCAGGTCCCCTTAGAGCAATAGTCTTGATATAGCAACAGCATCACCAACACTCTGACTAATTGCAGGTTTAAAATAGATCAGGACCTAACTATAAAATGGAATAATTGTGATGGGTAGATTTGTATTACCTTCAGCATTACTGTATCCATCCATAAATCAGAAATATATAGCTAGCTAATCGAGATGGAGCATAAGTTATTGACAGATCAGTGATGACAGATTCAACTATTCATAGCTACATCTAGTATTAACAAAGTGAAAATGTAGCTAGTTGCTGATTATTAACCAATTCACCTATGCATTGATCTGCAGAGTCAAACTTTGCTCCTGTGCCTTCAGATAATTTAGCCCATTTGTTTTTTAGAAACAATAGCAAGGTTGTATTATTTTTGCTAGACAAAAACTAGACTAGTATGGTCCATGGAAGACAAAGATGAGGAGACCAAAATTGAAGCAGCATAATTGGTTCTGAACTAAGTTATAAAAATTTCCCAAATGAAATTGCTTATGAGTATGAAGAACATACGACAGAATGCAAAATTTACCAATAAGTTATTAAATGTTGACTACATGTCTAGTATCTCAGTAGGGCAAGAAGGGTGCACATATGTTTAACAATGAGCTGTGAATAAGTTGCAGCCCATAGAATATAATTGGATGCAGAAATAAACAGCAATACAAATAAAAGTTACTACTACAATCAAATAAATGAGAACATATTTACATTTCCTTACTAACAATTGAAGAACACAAAAAAATTAAATAGTCTTCACAAAATTTTGTGATGCCACATGAAAGCAGAGTGCAGAAGAAGTTACTATTATTTGAAAGATTCCTGATGTTACTAGGGTAATGGGTCCAATGTTGACACTTTGCCCTATGTTGACACAACACCTATAAAAGAAACTCGACAAAGGAAATGGTTACAGGTAGATTAAATCTGATCGCAGCTAAAATAAGTTAATATATCATGTATCTATGCCACCCATTATTAAAAATATAGATAAAAAATAGTTAAAATGTGGTTTTGAAGTTCACAAATCATGTTTTCTTTATTTTCCTTAGCAAAAGCTATGGATTATGTGTTTAAATAATTGCAAATTAACTGAATTTTAAATGATAAATTCCACTGTTTTTTTTTGCTGGACAATTGTTGGGTGTCCCAGGTAACCTTTGACACTAACACAACTCATTAAAAAATTATGGGGAAAGGGGGAAAGCAACAACATAGGGGCCCCCCAATAGAGACAGCCCAGTATTGAGGCACTTTTTTCAAATAATTGCAAATAGATCCTTACCAATGCAAGCCTAAAATAGGATAATGGGTCTTATTAACAGTGACTATAAGGTTCATTTAGTCTTTATACTTTCTGGGCAACACTGCCTCAACATAGGGCCAACCTGCGTCAATGTAGGGCCAGCCAGTCAAAACTGGGCCATTCAGACTGGAAAGGTCTAATGCCGATCAGGGTTACTCCAAATAGTGATCCTCGCAAGATTATGGAAAACTTATCAACCATGGAGTTGCATATACTTCACAGCTCACACTGCGGAGTTTTGTACAGCAGCACAGACCCTCTCACCTTAGCTGCAATGCAGATACTGACGTGCGCGCAGCAAGAGTCTCTGAGAGTCAAGACTGCCGGTTCCCAGGCAGCGGCGTAGTTCAACAATACTCCAATGCTTGGCAGCAGTGTGCTAAGTTAAGTCAGCCTTATATACTTTAAAATATATCAAATAACATGCTGGGGTCATGAAATGCCAGAGCACTTGCCAGATATACACTTGTTTGACACTTCATCAAAAAAAATTCAAGAAAGATCTACACAGATAAAAAATAAGATAGATAAAAAGTTTGACATACAATTGGGTACATAATATGTTATTAATTTACATATGTGAAGCCCACGATTCTATCTCTCAAACTGTTTGACCTATGAGCATTTTTGTGATCCTGTGTCTACATAGGGCCAGTTGCGTCAACATAGGGCATTGCAGAAAGTGTTGAAGCACCAGGTCCCCGCTCCCTCCTACAATGAAAAAACTGTCTGAGGATATTTTCATGGAAAAATATCATAAGATGACAAATTTTCTGATAGTTTGGGTCTATATCTAATGTTCTAGGATTTACGACCTAGCATCACAAATTTCTTGAAATGAAAAGTGTCAAAAAGTGCATCAATGTTTGGCCCCTTACCCTAGCTGTAATTGAAGTACAATGGAATGCTTTCTATTCAAAAGTTATGCAACTGGTTTCAAATTCAGGAAAAGGTGAACAAGCCCCTCTCAATAGCATGGTTACGACATAAGATAAATCCAAAATCACATGACTATTTCAACTTGATTTGCATACGAGCAGCAATTATAATGTTAATAGAATATAATGAGCAATGGTTCTTTCAAACAAAGTTTCCTAGAGCTACATTTTTTTTTAAACAAAATAAATAGCAATGGCATCATACAATCTTCATTTCAAGAAGGAAGTTGATTGAAGCTAAATGAAAATTTGTAGCATCTGCTGCAAACTCAAACAAAATTAAGGTCAAACTGAAATTTGCATGTAGATAGGTAATAATCATTGACACTGGTATCACAACACCTTCCTATTACATTTTAACCTAACTTCAAATGGTAGATCAACTTGAAATGTTACAGCTTAAAAAATGTGCCTATTATCTATTGAAACTTGCATATAATGTAGTTCAGATGCCAACCTTTATATCACTTTCAGTTGCCATACAATAACTTAGCTAGAGCCAAACAGAAGATCAAGTAGCTACAGCAGTCCACAAGCTACAATTAGAGGCTGAGTTTGGATTCCTAATTTTACACATCATATTAGGTGAGATACAAATAACACAAAAATGGGAAAGGTAGCCTTGGCAGTGGAACACTAAGCTTCACCTTTGATTGCATATATAAACAATGTTTTAATGCCAACAAGTAGCAAAAAAATGGAAGCCGATTGACTAATATGTCATGAATATGCAAGGATGAGTTAGCTCTTTTTCTTACACCACATATTCTTTTCTGTAGACCAGCACACAACACATTAAACAAATATTAATAGTAGCAATTAGCTGCCATATCCTGGTTGGTTGTGTAGAAATAAGAAGGTATAGGCTATTTTAAATATATTTGACAGAAAGGGTTGTAAGGATGGATTGGATGGTGATTGTGACAGGATATCTTGTCAGACATCAAGCAAAACGGCAATCTAGTCATTAAAATTTGATGTAACATTTGTTTAAATAATTAAATAATGCCAAGATTATGGGATATTATTCAATTGGCAACTTAATGATTGATGAAATACAAATAATTTACCCCAAGGTGGTAGGTATCCTATGTAACATCAAGCATGTTGTGTAATTTTTGTTAACAAAATCAGACAAACAGCTCTGTAATTGCTAGTAAGTTCTCCAACCCATGCTCAGTGCAGCGGTGTGGTCAACAGACTACAGCAATCCTGAACTATGGTGACAATCTTAAGCCATTGGCACAAAGTCATCATTCTCCATTTGCCCTCCCTTGGGTCCATGCCAGACACAGCACACCAGTTTGTCTTTGCACTCATGTGAAATCAACCAATCGGTGCAAAGATGCGTGTCTGTGGCAAAATAATTTGGGGGCCGTAACTGTGCCAGGACATTAGATTGCAGCAGGATAATATGACGGCCACTGCTAACAATAAATATGACTGTCATAATTGTGGCAGGTCATGTCCTAGAACCTTTAAATGTTTACCGTGAAGGTTAGAAATAAGAGCATCTAAGTTAGGTTGGGTAGGAAATGTTTTCATAGTAGCTACCCTAAATACACTCGTTAACTTAACTAAACATCTTGCACAGGCTCAGAATGGTCGAAATAGGAGTGTATGGGCCAGGACAATATGGCAACCGTGTGTGTGTGTGGGATGTATGCATAATAGGGTAAATCAAAGGCCCTGCAGTTGCAATTGGAGTAACTTCACTGCTTGTTGAGTCAATTCTTGATTGGACAAGAATAAGTTTGTATGTAAATATTTTAGTGAATCAACCTGGCCAACTTCATATTAGTTATATCAATTATGATTATTTCTTGCATGCATTTTTTTTCCAGTCCTGGGACCACTATTGATCATTTTAATAGGAATTATCTATATGTTATTATTTACAAACTTCTTCAAATCTCAAACATTAATCCCAGACTTAATAAATTCAAGTTTGAGAGATCAATAGCTAATTGATACTATTTTTAAATTTAACTAGCTACAATGTGTTCATTTTCATGTGCTAAAATCTGATACACTGGTCGCAAGTTCCAAATTAATTTCAGTCTGAGAGAAAATTAGCAAGGTACTTGATAATTTTAAGATCCTATTGGCTATTTATTAGCTACATAGGTGGGGTTCTGCAACTTGCAGGTTTTGGCACCGTTTGTTAAGCAAGTACAAATTAGAATAGATAATAGAGTTCATCCATCTCCAAGAGTTCAGACAAGTCTTGGCAAGCTCCTCAGCAGGAGAAAAGCAGTAGCTACAAAATAATAGCAACCTGTCATCATGAAACAATTAGCTAATGCAAATAAAATGAGATACAAAGGCATCCAGAACCAATTACAACTTCAACTTTTGTTTTCCATTTCCAACAAGGCTCCAGATGTGGTGTCTGTGACCATGGACCTTATCACAGTTGTTATGGCATAAGGAGACCCATTTCATCTTGGTAGCCTCAAGGAATATAGCTATGTGTGTTTGGGTAGGTAGGCTTCTCTCAGTCATGTAGGTTCCAAAACCTGGAGTACACATGAATGATAATGTACTCCTCTGGCAAGACATTTTCATCTGTTCACTTACCCAAGTTCTTGCATGCATTTTAAATCTTCAATACCCCATAGCAGGGGTGTTAGAATACTGCTACCATAACACCTGCATGTTGGAGGAGGCGCTTAAAACGGGAGCCCTGTAGAGGGGGCTTGGAATAGTGCACCGCAACCCCTGCGTGTTGTAGGAGGCGACTAATAAGGGGTGGGGCAAGAAGGCTAGGAATTGCCTCTGTGAAAAAAAAATCCTAAAAGATGGCAAGACGAGCAAGGGAGGGGAGGCTGAAGTCTTTTGGAGTAATCTGAGCAAGTGTATTGAGAGTTATGGAAGTCAATTCAATGTGGTTGTACTGGGCAACCTAAATACAAGAGTGGGAAATGCAGTAGTGGATAATGTGATAGGGAGGTATGGCATTCCGGGTAGGAATGACAGTGGAGAAAACCTCATAGGTTTATGCTGAAGCAGGAGCTGGTCATAGGAAACAGCCTGTTCAAGAAGTGAGATATCCACAAGTACACATGGGTAAGGATGGCCCATGATGCAGTGGTGGAGAGAGCGATGATGGAATTAGTGCTGATTTCAAGGAGAGTGGTGGGGAGGCTGTTGGATGTGCAGGTGTTGAGAGGAGAGGGTGGAGAAGTTTGACCATCTGCTGGTGGAAGGAAATTAATGTGGAGCATAGGTGTAAGGGGAACAAAAGAGTGGAAGGAGGAAGAGAGGTAGTGAAGGTGAGTGAGCTATATGAGAAAAGCATAGCGGAAGAGTCCCAGCAGGCGTTGAGGGAGGAATTTGACAAAGTGAGTGGGCAGGACCTGCAAGAGATGGAGGAAGAATGGGAGACATTCAGAGATTCCTTGTTAGATGGTCAACAAATGTGTGTGGTGTGCAACATGTGAGTAGGTGCAGAGGGAATAGCTGCAAGTGTTGGAATGAGGAAGCCAAACTGGCAGTGGCACAGAAAAGAAAAGCATTTGAGAAGTGGTTGCAGGCAAAGTTGGTGGTGGCCTATGACAACTATAAGGAGAAGAGGAAGGAGGTAAAGCAAGTGGTAAGGAGAACCAAATGGGACACTGATGACAGGTGAGGCAGACGGTTGTGCCAGAATTTTGAGGACAAACAAATGTTCTGGAAAGAGGTTAAGAGGGTGAGAAAGGGAGAGACCGGAAAGGAGGAGGCAGTGAAAGATGAAAACAGGCAGTTGTTGATGGAAAGTTGGGGTGTACAAAAAAGGTGGGCCAAGTATTTTGATGAATTGTTGAATGTTGAGGATGACAGAGAAGCTGACATTTTTGCTGTAGGTTGTGGCGCATGGATGCCGGTTTTTGGAAGGAGATCTTTTGCGGACATTACTAGGGAAGAAGTGCAAGAGGCAGTAGAGGTGATGAAAGCAAGAAAAGCCCCTGGTTTAGATGGGGTTGCAACTGAGTGCCTGGAAAAGGGTGGAATAACAAATGTCAAATAGTTGTTGAGGCTACTGAACATTTATTTTGCAGCGGGCCTGGTACCAATTGAGTGGCACAGTGCCTGCACTGACCCGCTAGATAAGGGCAAAGCAGATAATAATGAATGCTGCAACTCAAGAGGTATCAGTTTGTTGTGTGTGGTCGGAAAGCTGTATGGGAAAGTGCTGATCCAAAGGATTAGAGAATGTACAGATTGAGCAATTGGAGAGGAACAATGTGGCTTTAGGAGTGGTAGAGGATGTGCCAATTTTGATTTTTGAAGTGAGACAGGTCTGTAAGAAGTGCCTTGCAAAAGGAAAGGATGTGTTCTGGGCCTTCATGGATCTAGAAAAGGCATACGACAGGATTGTCAGGTGTGGGGAGTGTTGCATATGTGTGAAGGGGGCAAAAAGCTGTTGAAATGGTGCAGAGTTTCTATGTTGGCAGCCAAGCATGTGTCAGGGAGGGAAGCAAGGAAGTGATTGGTTCACAGTGAAAGTGGGTCTACGACAAGACTGCGTGATGTCTCCCTGGCTGTTCAATCTCAATATCGAGGGAGTGGCCAAGGAGGTGAACGCCAGTGTGCAGGGTTGTGGCTTGGAGCTGTTGGAAGCAAATGGGCGGAGTTGGCAATTGAGCCAGTTGCTGTTTGCGGATGATACGGTGCTGGTGGCGGATTCAGAGGAGAAGCTATGTAAGCTAGTGACTAAGTCTGGTAGAGTGTGTGAGAGGAGGGAGCTTCGAGTGAAGGTGGGTAAAAGTGAAGTAATGAGATGCTTGAGGACAGTCAATGCCAGTCAAATTAGTGTCCTCCTAAATGCAGAGTTGTTGGAAGAAGTTCAGTGTTTCAAGTATCTGGGCTCCCATGTGGAGAAGACTGAACTAGTGGGAACTGTGGAGAAGTCGCGAGTGAGGGGTGTAAAGTGTTGGGTGCATTGAAGAGCGTCATGAGCTGCAGGTTGTTGGGGATGGAAGCAAAGAGGGTGTTGTTGTCCCAACTGTGCTGTACGGAGGTGAGACGGGGGGGGGGGTGAGAGCAGAGGAGAGAAGAAGGTTGAATGTTTTCGAGATGAAGTGTTTGAGGAGCATGACTGGAGTAACGTTGAGAGACCAGATCACCAACGACGTGGTTCGAATCAGAACAGGGATGGTGAAAAAGTGAGAATACAGAGTTGATTTGTCTGTTCTGAGATGGTTCGGACGCATGGTGAGGATGGATGAAGGGAGATTGGTGAAAAGGGTGTGGAAGGCAGAGGCCAGTGGACGTAGGCTTAGAGGGAGACCAAAGCTTGGATGGATGGATGGAGTGAAGCAGCCGTTAGGAAGGAGAGACGTGAGTGTTGAGGTAGCAGGAGAGCGTGCACTGGATAGGAATGAGTGGAGAATGATTGTGAACAGATGAATTTCAATGCGGTCCTGATGTGCTTTCCCACCTTGAACATATTTTTGGGAAACTGAATGTTCATGAGCGGGGGAGGCCCCGTCATCATGATGCGGCAGGGGGGTAGACCAGTCCCACTGTTGCACCCTGCTGCTGACACTGACCTCGGACTGCACTCATGACCCAAAGGGTGTGTTGCATGGTCCAGGCGGGACCCCTTTGGGCAAAAGGGCTAAAGTGTGCGAGTGTGAGTGTAAGAGAGTTTGAGGTGCACCTGTCATCAACCATCTCCCTTATTAGGGGATTTTGGCCCAGTGTCTGTATCTGTCTGTAATAATTTTACAGGAAACAAGTTAGCTACTTCACCATAGGCAGATAAGTAGTCCACATGACATGCATGACCACACAGTTGGTGTAGCCTTGAAACCTATTGTCAGGTGCAGAGATCAGGACACGGTGGATGATGCAGACTAAGCTTGTTCTGGCTGTCCTGGGGTAGTGGATTGATGACTGTACGTCCGGCCCATTCGTCTGATCCATCGCAACAATCACATATGCCATCGTTAACAAACCCAGCAGGAAGTTTTGAAAATAAACCTTTCCTTCTAAGGCATTGGAACACTGAGCTGTCACAAGCATTAGTTAGTGGTTCATCTGAACCATCTTCTGGACAGTCGCAGTAATCATCATTAAGTTTGAAATATGCAATGCTAACACCAGATGTTGTGCATTGGAACTTCTTCTGCCTACTTTGTTTGGAGAAGTTTAAAGTGTTCACTGGGATAAGAATATAATTACTTATATGACTTGCAGATTCATTCTTGTTTTCATTTTCTGGATGAATTTCAAGTAAATTTTTATTATTTTCATTGTGCAGTTCATTTTTTGAATCACTTATATAAAAATTTGGTAAATATTTGTTTTCCATTTTTTTCTGTATTAGGCTTATTTCATTCACTTCATTTTGTACTTCAAAAGTTTTCTTTGGGTATATATCTTTAGAATACATTTTGGTTCTATTCTGAGTTTCATTATTCAGCAACATTAGAAACAATACCTGGTAAAGCAAAAATACTATTGCTCCAAGAACACAGCCAGCAAGCATTTGTTTTTTCCTAAGACGGGGAAAGCATTTATTTACAAACATTGCTCAACATAAATAGCTTCTGACAGAAATTCATTTGATGTCCCTAGCTCTTGCATAGCTATTTTTTAAAATTAATTTTAGTAGGAGGTTTCAACAGCAGCTTGTGATGTGGGTTTTGCTCCAGCTTAATTTGATGTTTTGTTTGGTAATATAGGAACCTGGAAAAATGAAATGACATCAAAATAAAATTAAATATATCTTGCAGATGATGCAAATAATATTTCTTAACTATTGTAGATGCAAATAATAGCTCATTAGCTATTCGCTAGCTAAATAGTTGAATACTTATTAATAAATAGGTAGCTACTAGTCATCTGCTTTTCAATTAATGTGATGAATACAAATTTAGTTCTCCTGTCAAGCAGCTACCTTGTCTTGGCAATTAATAACATAAAAATACATCAGTCTTCTCACTTGTCTGGAAATTTGTTTGATTATCAGACCATCATAACGCCATGTTTAAATGCTTTTATTCAGGGCATATGTAACATGTCATGCTAACTACATAGTTATTTGTGTTTTTGTATAGCTTAGTTATTGCATCAACCAGTGTGACTCCCAATTTTTTTCCTGTAGGTATACATTGAAATAACTCAAAAAGAATGTTACCTATAAATTTCATATTTGCAGTGTGTATAGCTGCTATTAGGACTGAAGAAGCCTAAATTGTATATTCAGGAAAACATGGAGGGCTCTGCCCCCTAAACCAAGGTGACTTCCCACATCACAGGGGTATCTCCTCACACCCCTTATGTATAGCTACGGTATATCAAATAACTGGTGTGAAAATGAAAAATTTGAAGTTGCCGATAGAAAGAACATGTTGCATTAGTATATAGCATTGACTGAGTGGTTCCCTGCGGTGGACAACCCGGTGACTGCCCGCATCCCCCATTTGGGCACCAAAACCTAAGACATGTCACTATTCGACTATAAGACTTGAAAAAGTAGGTCTTTGTTGGTAAGTATTAGACTGGTGTGGCCTACCCCACCCCAGTAAGTACAATCGGCCCAGTTTCTATTGACAAACATTCTAGTAGTTGTAGGACTCCAATGCCCAGAATGAAACTGTTGCCTGTGATCATCTCCTTCCAGCTGCCATTGCCAAGAGTGAGGGAAGTTGTGATCCCATGAATGACCTAATTGTTGGTATTCATCCACCTGGGATTCAACAGACTGGCATATGAGGTAAACAATCCAAGATACAGCTCTTTTGTTGCGTCCATAAGTGAAATTGGTAGAAAAGTTGATCAATTTTTTCTATAATTATAACTTGAACCTAAACCATGACCTCTGTAAAAGATAAAATTTGATGTGCTGTAAAACACAATTACAATCCTTTAAAATACTTATTGCAACCATTCACTAGTTAAAAGTCAATATTCATGTCTACTTTTGGATTAATCAGCCTGTTATTTACCAGCTTGAAGATCATCCAGACTAAATCAACTTCCAGTATATAAGTAAAATTCATTTCAATTTATTACCTGGAGCCTGTTATTACTAACTACTCTATTCACAATCCTGTATTTCCTCCGAATAATTGAGCACCCATAAACTATCATTCCCCATTTACAGAATCTCAAGAAAGCCCTGATGAGCATTGAGTTACTTAACAAACAACTGATGTTAATTGGGACCAGTTAAAGAGTATGTGCCTGTCGCATTGGTATTCATCCCTTAGTGTATTTATATGATAGTTCATCCAAGTTTTGTGCAGTTCTTGACACCGTGACAGAATTGATTTGGATTTTGCATAGTGCGCTGAAAGTAATTGTTAAGGAGAAACTCACCATGGTCTCTTACCTTTGATCTCTTACCTTTGCAGCCCCCTCCAGCAGGTCCACATCAAGCGGGGAGCAGCAGAGCCGGGGGAGGCCAGCACAGCCATGCGCGCCAGTATGCTGTTGAGAACAGCAATGTTAACACAGGTATAGGAACTGGAATTAGTGCGCACTATTGGCTATCACATGAACCATCCGCATGCATGACATGAACAAAACAAAAAAACAAAAAAAATTAACAAACAAATTCCAGAACAGCACACTGTACAACAAAGAAGCAACACATCAGGACAGGCACAAACACACACCCACACACAAACACGCACCGCAACCCACCACTCCAGCGCCACAGCAAAAAGCAGACAAATCCAAAGCCAGGACGCC
>SDVV010030289.1:0-11694 GCA_016164225.1 Gammarus roeselii | reverse complement strand
TTTATATTGAATATGTATTGTTTTCGGAATTTTGAATAGGTATCTCATACTATATGAATTTTTAGGATATAATAGATTTGCATCTTTCATGTAGACCAATATTTCAGGCCTAACTGGTCGGTTATTGCACCATTTTGGTATTTTTATGCATATATATGACATTCTGTTACGATTGAGCTGTGGTTACTTCAGTTAGAGAAAATGTGTTTTAACCCATGTTTTGGACTGAGTTGGAGAATAATTTCATCAGATATGAATACAGTATATAAGTATTAGTATTCCACATCATTTACTATATGTTTCAGCTCTCACGTCCTGGCAACTATGGACGTTAGTTGTCTGGTTGGTTACATGATAATTTTTTTTCTCGTACATCATGGTTTTTAATGTATGTCTTGGGTATGGTAGAGAATTGATCTTCTTGCTTCATTATATCTCGAGTGTGTAAGTACATTTCATTTTGTTTTGTATGTTCTTTGTAGAGTTTCCTTCTCCTATGCAAGGTTATGGGTATTTTATACAATTATAGGAATATTAGGATAAATTACGTTTGTATCTGCAATGTTTAACATTATTTCAGGTATAATTTAGTTACATGTTGTATATTTTTAGTGTTTTAAATATCTTCTTACATCCTGGCAGGATAATTGACGTGAACATTAAACATAAAGAAGATTCGTTTTGTTACAAACTTGGTCATGTTGTTAGCTCATTGTATGTATATTGTAGGACCATACATCAATATTTAGGAAGAGTTAGAGGACTCCCATAGGCAAAAGCTAGTTGCGTATATGCCTATTTGTATAAGTAGACCGATTTACTATGATAGATACCCTTAGTGGATAACAATTTTAATGTTAATTAGAGCAGAGTAGAGAATTATTTAGTAATTTTATTATAGTTGCATGATTCTTCCCACAATAATCTTAGGAATGTATGATTAAAAGGTGTGAATCCGTAGTGCATCTGTGTAGAATTTTGTCGTTGAACCATAGCAAGTGTGTAGTTTACTGTTTTAGAAGACGATATACTGGATGGATGGGTCCTGGTGTAGGGGCGGCTTACACTCTTCGGTGGTCATTTGGAGTTCGTCCAAGTTCAACTTGATATTGTAAGTTTATGTGGCTGTTGGTAGTAGTATATTTAGGGTTGGAACGCAATTTTTTGAGGGTGCGGTAGAGGACCCTCCCTCGGCAAAAAGTTGGAAGCGCTCCTGGATACAGGGCACCTAAACGCATTTTTTTTTATTCTGTCAATGTAATGGATAGGAAGTATGTTATTTCTTAGTGTAACTGACTTAGTCGCTGTATATCTTGGACATTGTACTTGTAGGTTAAGACAATTGCTAATGTGGTCAAGGTTATTACTGTAGCTACATAAAGAACACTCGGGAGGGGGGGGAGGGGCAGGATAGGGGAGGAGGCATGGGGATTGGTCAGTCGCCTAGGGACGACCTAATGCATTTTTTTTGGATTTGGACAATGTAATGATTGAAAAGTATGTTATTACTTTATATGTCTGACTTAGTCGCTCGGACGTTGTACTCGTAGGTTTATTTTGTTCTATTTTGGTTAATTACTTATGGGATGGTCAAAACGCAAATGGAAGCGTCTCCTGTAGTACAATCGCAAGTGGCAATTAGCTTGATGATCTCTATCCGTCAAACGTCGCACAAAGATTTTATCTCGAGATATGGTCCTCTCGGAGAATACGGTTTCGTTTTGCTTACGGTTACGGGTTGCTTACGGTCACGGTCGGCTCACGGTTACGGTTACTCATGGACGGTCAACGCTATGTATAATTGTATTGGATTCTTTTCGCACGGTCGGAGGTTATGATATATATTACTATGTTTATATTGAATGACTCATTAGAATAGTAACTTCTCGACCCTGATTTATTCAGGATATGCGTTATCGATGTATTTATGCAAAAAATTATAGTACTTATTAGGAGAGCTATTAGTGTAAGATACAATTCAATAGAATCCTTTTATATCGTATTATATACTTTCTCTGGCCCTCCTGTTATTTCAATGTTTTTTTATTGCTCGCACATTTTGTTATGTATAAAGATAGTAATCAATGTAGTTATGAAAGAAAAATGATGTTCCATATTAGGACGGCTGTTAGTGTGGGATACATTTTAATAGGGTTCTTTTATATCGAACTATATAGTTTCACAAGCCCCCTCTTATTTCAATGGTTGTATTGCTCGCACATTTTTGTCACGTATGACTCATTTGAATATAAACTTTTACTACTCAAACCTGATTTTTTAGGATATGCGTATTCGATGTAGTTATGCAAGAAATGGTGGCCCCATACATATTACCATGGGTTGTTAGTGTATGATACATTTGAATAGAAGCTTTTTAACGATTCTATCTAATTTTCAATGGTTATCGCCCATACATTTTGTAATGTATTCGATGTTGTCACCGTAGGATATCGTTCCCCGACCGTAATAATACGTAGATTATGACATCTTTCTCTTAATAAGCAATAACCATAGTTTATACGCGGTATTTTATAGCACGATGATTAAATCGGTTAACTTTAATCGTCTAATATAGTCCAAACGCAAGTGGCACTCGAGGACCTCTTTATCCATCTATGTCATATAAAGATCTTATCTCATTTCGCACCTCTCACGTCATGCAGTAGGGTATACCTTTAATCACTTTGCCGCGTTCGTAGAAAAAGCGTTGATTCATTCGGTCATGAAGTAAGGTCTACTTTTAATCACTTGCCGTGTTCGTTAGGGATAGCATTTGTTTCATTTGAACATGCATTAAGGTGTACCTTCTACCACTTGGCTTAGAGGTGAATCATTCTGACGGATGAACGAGCATTTTTCGGAAATACATTGGCATTTTTTACGTTGAGAACATTTACAGGTTATAACATGTTCTTATGGACGTACTTTCGTCATTCACTCTACTACATATGCCATAGACGGTCTCACCCGGTTCACGCCTCTTACATGTTAAATCATCGAGTTAGTAGCGTTGGTTTTCAAGTTTACTGAGTCAGTTTTTAATAATGTTGTGAAACTGAATTTTGTGTGTAGTCTCAAAGTGTGTGTTGGTTTTCTGGTTAAGAATGTCTCTGTATTGTTCAGGTTTGATTTCGGTTTGTGTCTGGTAATTGACACCCTCAGCAGCTGGTTTGTGGCTTCGGACTCGAGCAACATACTGTAACACGTTGGTTGCAAGCAAGTGATCTCACTCAGGTAATCGTTGGATGTTTCGCTTTTCAGTAGTCCCAGCTGTCATTTGTTTGATTCATCGTACAATGGATTATTTTTTCGGGGTATGTGTAGGAAGTCCATGTATTCAGCCAGAGGCAATGCTGCATTTTACGCCTCAATGTCACCGTAGCGGTTTCAGTGTGCCATAAAAGAAGCTGTAGAATTGTGCTTCAGCTTCTGCTTGGAGTTGACGAGATATATATCTACGATAGCATAGGTATTAGAATTTTATCAATATTCAATGCAAGGCAAAAGGCGTTGAAGTGCATTTCGATGCAAGGCATGTTGCATATGTGCAATTTCTTCATCGTACATGGGGTATTTTGTGCGATAGTGGGAGAAGTTCATGTATTCAGGCAGAGACGATTGCCGCATTTTCCGCCTCAATATCGGGCCATACCTTAAAACTGGACTAATATCTATTGCATTTCCAATGCAAGGCATGAGGCGTTGTATTGCAACTTCGTTTTATGTCATGTTGCATATATACATGCAATTCTAGTCATTCGAGGTAAATTTAGGATATTGTAAACAAAGATTTATAAGATATATTTCTATTGATAATAGATTTTAACACATTTATATATAGTAGGGGATTACATGGGCTTATTATTTATACGAAAACATAACTATTCACTCCGAAAATCGACACGAGCATCTTGGCGAAACATAAACAATGACATCGACCTCCCTTCCTTGTGTTATCTCGATCCTTAGTATAAGTGTCACTCCGCAGATTCTTTGTCGATGTTGAGCAATAGTTCTCACCAGGATCTGTCAGCTCATCATATTGGAGTAGGATTTATCATCTGGGTGTGTTTTTTTCTCTGATCTATTGGGGTTCTAGACTAACGCCCTTAGTACACATTTCAGATAAACGGTGTCCTTTGGGAGAAGTGTATGCAGCACTTGCAATCCTATCCTTGTAACCAAAACTTTGATTTTGGTCTTTATCGAGCTTTTTCTCGACGCCTATTTTTTAATTACTGTTACATGTTTATGGCATCGAATCATTTCAGGTTTGTTCTTACTATTGCCCATATTACCATTAATTATATTCCCGCAGATTTTCGAAATATACCTAATTCTCCTAGCACTCAAATGTTTGAGACATGATTCTCTCTCCTCATGTTTCATTGACAACATATTTGAAACAAACTCATATATAAATTTGATTTTATTGTGCAATTTTACACTTCTTTTACTTGATACCCTTTTATTACCTCATTTGATATTCGATTTATTTCAACTTAAGCAGATTTTTCTTCACATGACATCTCCTTGGTACTACTATGACTGTCACTGGTATCCATTCTACTTAGAGTACCCCGCGTTTTCCCTATATTTTCATTGTTTTCAATTTCGGCTAAGGTTTGGGTATACTCCCCCACATTTCATCCGATCTTTATACGTTCCACGTTTTGTTGTTACTAGCATCGCTCTTTTTTTTCTGCTCGCACCCTGTTGAGCACCCTCTATATCATTATTTTTGATACCCAGGTCCAGATTATTATGTTCTATCAATACACCCGTAGCTCCTTAGAGCTCGTATTTTTTCATCCATTTTAGGAGAATCATATCCAAGATAATGCTGTCTCCTGACATGTTGCCAAAACCCAAACGTGAAGCTTGATTTGCTTAATTGTATCTCCGCAGTGCAAATAATACATACCCCATCATTTTTCGTACTAGTAAAACATTTCTATATCAAACTAAACGACATCATTCTGCAATAAAAGCAAACCATCAACTAATTGCGAATAAATATGATTCCAATTTTTATATTTACTTTAACACGAACATACACGGTTGTTATCGGCATATGGCGACTTATGCCGGTATATACCGATATAACGTACAGCGTATACACGGTTTGATAACGGCATATGGCGACATATGCCGTCATATGTTGGTATAATATAGGCGTATTCACGGTTGATGTCGGCATATACTGGTATTATGTAGGCGTATTCACGGTTGTTGTCGGCATAATTATAGGCATTTACACACATTTTGTGCAAAAGGTTACCATTCACTGCTAGGAGCATTAATACCTAGGCAACCTAACCTAACCTAATCTATTATTCAACATCCCTGGCTTTTGTTACAAGATATTTGATGTGGATCAGCTTCACGGTATGTTATGTTAAAAGACTTATCCATCTTTAACTAACCTAACCTATTGTATCCAAGCAATTAAGAGTTTTTTCATCGACTTTTCATGCGTACATATGATTTTTTTCAGTGTTTTAGGATTAATGCATAACAAATATTTCCACATGACTATATTTGATCAATCTTCTGCAGTTTGATACACTTATCCAATTTTGAACTAGTAAATCATCAAAAACCTGACCTAACCTAACTTATGTACGGTATTCAGTCATTGATATGGACAATGCATAACAAATACCTCCACTTGACTCTACATTTTGATCTATTATTTGCATTTTTGATACGCACTTCAAATTTTGATCTGGCGAATTACATCTATTTCCATACATAATTTCATTAATGTTTGAATGTTATAATTTTTTTTTCATATGAATCATAATTTTTTTATATGATACAATTCCAAATCACTTTTAAATGTTATTCACACCCATCAAAAACCTAACCTAGCCTAACCTGACCTTATGTACGGTACCTAACCTAACCTCATGAATGGTTTTCAGTTCTTGATATAAATATAAGAACCCCCTTTACACCGTTCTTCATAAAACTTGCATCCTAATTATTTTTTCGTCGTGGTCAATCTCGACTCATATATGTTATCAGAGAGGACAGATTTTCAATCTTGGATGTATTGAATGTTACAAGTAATTAATTTTTGCTTCCATCATCATACAAACGGACACTTCATTTCATACATGGTCTACACATTTACTTCATTATAGTTAATTTGCCCAATCACCCCATAACTTTCAAACAAACGACGACTCAAGCTATACCCCATCCTTCCACAACAGAATCACAATCTTGACTGAGTATGATCTGATCGGACTCTGATTTATAACTCAACATTCTGTCACACATATAGAATATTTACCCCACGATAGGTTTATGGGTAGCGTTGCATCCCTTGAAACATATTCATCTACCGACTTCGACACTTCGATGTTACCTCCGACCGACACAATGTATGCAATTCATTGCTTAACATTTGAGTTTTAGGATATTATAAGCAATTGATTTTGGATTTACATTGTTTTATTAGTATTTATTAGTATTCATTACAGATCTTGCTGACATCATCAATGATATCTAACTCGTTTTTTCGATCACATCAGGCCATGTAAAGACATCCATACCCATCATCACAATGCTTCAGTTTCCTCTCAAAATCCATCATATAATCCAGCATATCTTTGTTGCGAATACCGAAGGCTGTTCCGTGCTCTCGAGTCCACAAACGTAGTTCTTCTTTTTCTTGAACCTTAATTAACGTCTTTCTGTTCCTCACCAATGAGGAATTTTTGCATACGTTCTAGATTTTCTTTGGTTCTTAGGTAAAATTCGTTTCCCGATACCTCAGCTTTATAACAGTCATGATGATTTTCCACTCGGATCATATCAATTTCGAGATTTGCTTTCCTATTTCCCTTGAACTTTGTTACATACGACTGAAACTCGTCGACGTCAGTTACCCAAAGCCGACTTTCTTTTTCCTTCATCCATATATGAATGTTATCTCCCACTCTTTGATTCTTGTTTTACCCATTCTGAGATAACTGGTTGTTTCAACACTAGTCAATATTTGTTCGATCCGACTCGTATCGTCCTCGGAGATTTTATTTCCCATCACACGTAAACTAATTTTTGCCACTTGAACATTTATTGTTGTCTATGTGAGGATGATCCATCGGTCTTCGCTTGTTCTCCACGTAACACTGACTCCAATCTCGACATACAGCTTGCTTTTATAATGCGATTGCAGGCATTTTTTGCAAATCATTAGGCCTATCATCGCTTGCATTGGGTATCAACTGTGTATGGTTGTATGTATGTGTGTATGTATGTATGTATGTACGTGTATAAAGCTGTGTACGTACGTGCATGTGTATATTCGAGCGTATGTAAGTGAACATGAGTTAACAATTTTTTTTTTACAAAATTTAACATTCGATACAATTTTAAAATAAAAAAATTCAATATATTAAAAAAAATCGACGCCCGGACCTTTCTTTAATAGCCAAGTTATCACATCAATAGATTGATTTAGCTCTGTTCGGGCGTCGATTTTTTTTTATTTTATGTAAATTTTCAATTCAAAAATTGTATTGAATTTTACATTTTGTAATATATATATATTTTTAACTCATCTATACGTACATACGCTCGAATAAACACATGTACGTACGTACACAGCTCTATACACGCACATACAAACACACATACATACATACATGCATACATACATACATACATACACACATACATACATACATACAAACACACATTCATACATACATGCATACATACATACATACATACATACACACATACATACATACATACATGCAAACACAGTTGATATATATATATATATCAATGACTGAATACCGTAAATAAGTTAGGTTAGGTTTGGTTTTTGATGATTTAATAGATCAAAATTGGATGTGTGTATCAAACTGCAAAAGATTGATCAAATATAGAGTCATGTGGAGATATTTGTTATGCATTAATCCTAGAAAACTGAAAAAATATCATATGTAGGCATGACAAATCGATTGAAAAATACGTAGTTTCTTGGATACAATAGGTTAGGTTAGGTTATGATGGATAGATCTTTTAACATACCATACCTTGTAACAAAAGCAAGGGATGTTGTTCTATAGGTTAGGTTAGGTTAGGTTGCCTAGGTATTAATGCATCTGGCAGTGTATGGTGACCCTTTTGCACAAAATGTGTATAAATGCCTACTTTATGCCGACATCATCCGTGAATACGCCTACATTTTACCAGCATATGCCGACATCAACCGTGAATACGCTTACATTATACCATCATATGCCGGCATATGTCGCCATATGCCGGTATCAAACCGTGTATAATCTATACGTTATATCGGCATATACCGGCATATGTCGCCATATGCCGGTAACGACCATGTATGTTAATGTTAAAGTAAATATACAAATTAGAATCAGATTTATGTGTTATTTACAGTGCGGAGATGATATTATGCGAATCAAGCTCCACGTTCGGGTTTTGGCAACATCTCAATGGACAGAATTATCTTGAATATGATACTCCTAATAATGGACGAAAAAATACAAGCTCTAAAGATGCTACGGGTGTATTGATAAAACATAATAATCCGGATCTGGGTATTAAAAATAATGATATAGACGGAGCTCAACAGGGTGCCAGCAAAAAAAAAGCGATGCCAGTAACAACAGACCGTGGAACGTATAAAGATCGGGTGAAATAGGGGAAGTATATCCAAACCTTAGCCGAAACTAAAAATGATTAAAATATGGGAAAACGTGGGATACTTTATGAATGGATACCAGTGACAGTGATAGTGGTACCGAGGAGATGTCATGTGAAGAAAAACCGGCTAAAGTTGAAGAAAACCGAATTATCAACTGGGTTAATGAAAGGGTTTTAGGTATAAGAAGTTTAAAATTGCACAATAAAATCAAATGTATGTCTGACTTTGTTTCAAATATCATGGTAATGAAACATGAGGAGAAAGAATCATGTCTCAAACGTTTTAGTGCTAGGAGAATTAGGTATATTTGGGAAATCTGCGGGAGTATAATGAATGGTAATGTTGGCAATAGTAGGAACAAACCTGAAACGTAATTAACTGTAATTAAAAAATTTACGTCGAGAAAAAGCTCGCTGAAGACTAAAAAACAAAAAGTTTTGGTTACACGGATATGATTGCAATTGTTGCATACACTTCTCTCAAAGGTCGCCGTTTATCTAACATGTGTACAAAGGGCGTTAGTCTAAAACCTCAATAGATCAGAGAAAAAAACACACCCAGATATATTTTTCGTATAAATGATAGGCCCGTGTAATCCTCTACTCTACATAAATGTGTCAAAATCTATTATCAATAAAAATTTAACTTGTACATCTTTGTTTACAACATCCTAAATTTAACTCGAATGACTAGCATTGATTGTATATATGCAACATGACATGCAACGAAGTTGCAATACAACGCCTCCCGCCTTGCATTGAAAATGCGATAGATATTAGTCCAGTAAAAGGGTATTCCCCGATATTGAGGCAGAAAATGCTGTAATCGTCTCTGCCTGAATACATGGACTTCTCCAACTATCGAACAAAATACCCCTTGTACAATGAAGAAATTGTAGATATGCAACTTGCCGTTTGCATCGAAATGCACTACAACGCCATTTGTCATACATTGAAAATGTGATAAAAATTCTAATATCTTAGCTATCGTAGATATATATCTCGTCAACTCCAAACAGAAGCTAAAGCCCAAGTCTACTGCTTCTTTTATGGCACACTGAAACCGCTACGGTGACAACGCACGCATGCGCGTATGCGCGTGTGCGCTCGTGGACATTGAGGCGTGAAATGCGGCATTTTCCTCTGGCTGAATTCATGGACTCCCTACACATACCCTGAAAAAGTCATCCTTTGTACGATTAATCAAATAAATGACAGCTGGGACTACTGAAAAGCGAAACAGCGAACGATTACCCGAGTGAGATCATTTCCTTGCAACCAACGTGGTACAGTATGTTGCTTGAGTCCGAGGCCACAAACCAGCTGCTGAGAGTGTCAGTTACCAGAAACAAGCCAAAATCAAACATGAACAATACAGAGACATTCATAACCAGAGAACCAACACACACTTTGAGACCATACACAACATTCGCGAACAAGCATGCCAACTTCAAACTGAACGCACTGTTAAAAACTGACTCAGTAATTTTGAAACAAACGCTACTATCTCGATGATTTAACATGTAAAAGGCGTGAATCGGGTGAGATCGTCTTTTACATATGTAGTAGAGTGAATGACGAAAGTACGTCCACATGAACATGTTATAACCTGAAAATGTTCATGACGTAAAAACTGCCAATGTATATTCGAAAGCTGCTCGTCCATCCGTCAAAATGAGTCACCCGTGAGCCAAGTGATTGAAGGTACACCCTAATGCATGTCCAAATGGAACAAATGCTATTCCTACCTAACACGGCAAGTGATTAAAGGTAGACCTTACTTCATGACCGAATGAATCAACGCTATTTCTACCGAACGCGGCAAAGTGATTAAAAGTATACCCTACTGCATGCCCCATGAGGTGCGAGATGAGATAAGAGATGAGATAAGATCTATTTGTGACATTGATGAATAAAAGGTCCTTGAGTGCCACTTGCGTTTGAACTGCAAGATACGATTAAAGAGAACCGATTTAATCATCGCGCTATAAAGAAACACGTATAAACCATGGTTATCGCTTATCAAGAGAAAGATGTCATAATCTACGTATTATAACGGTCGACTAACGATATACCACGGTAAAAACATCGAATACATAACAAAATGTATGGGCGATAACCATTGAAAATTAGATAGAATCGTTAAAAAGCTTCTATTCAAATGTATCATACACTAACAAACCATGGTAATATGTATAGGGCCACCATTTCTTGCATAACTACATCGAATACGCATATCCTAAAAAATCAGGTTTGAGTAGTAAAAGTTTATATTCAAATGAGTCATACGTGACAAAAATGTGCGAGCAATACAACCATTGAAATAAGAGGGGGCTTGTGAAACAATATAGTTCGATATAAAAGAACCCTATTAAAATGTATCCCACACTAACAGCCGTCCTTATATGGAACATCATTTTTCTTGCATAACTACATTGATTACTATCTTTATACATAACAAAAATGTGCGAACAATTAAGAACCATTGAAATAACAGGAGGGCATGTGAAAGTATATTATACGATATGAAAGGACCCTATTGAAATGTATCCTACACTAATAGCTCTCCTAATATGTACCATTACTTTTTGCATAACTACATCGATAACGCACACCCCAAACAAATCAGGTTTGAGCAGTAAAAGTTCCCATTCAAATGAGTCGTTCAATAACAAACATGATAATATAAATCATTATCTCCTACAGTGCGAAAATAATCCAATACAATTATACATAGCGATGACATGACCTAATAACGTGCATCTATATAACCCATCCGTCCGTCCGTAAGTAACCGTAACCGTGAGCCGACCGTAACCGTAAGCAAACCGTAACCGTAAGCAAAACATAACCGTATTCTCCGAGAGGACCATATCTCGAGATAAGATCTTCGTGTTACGACATGTGAAGCTCCTATTTTATGTATACCTATACTCCTTGCCCATGACCCATACATGCATGTACAGTAACGTGCTGGAAGGCGTGTCCAATATGTATGTGTATATA
>SDVV010030288.1:804-11694 GCA_016164225.1 Gammarus roeselii | reverse complement strand
AAAAAAAAAATCATGCATACATTTTTACAAACAATTTGCACTTGGTCAGCCTAGTTAAAATCTAAAAAATCATCAAACATCAGATCAGCAAGGGCTTGCTTATAGAGTGTGATGTCTGTCTGTAATACATCAGCAGGTGAGCCATTCCACACTGAAACACATACTGCCAACATCAGAGGTGCAAGGAGGAAACTCCAGCTTCAGCAAATGACCCCTAGTAGCTACAAACTCTCAGAGCCAAAGAAAACAGAAAATCCTGCAATTTACCATGCAAAATTTTCAAGGATTTGATCAGGTCTGCCATGAGAAGCCAACCCTTAACAGAAAACAAATCCAGGCTATTCAAACGACCACCATAGTCAACCAGTGTTTTAGGTCCATCTTCTTTGGACAGGTTCAAGCAGCCTGCAGATCCCACAAAATTTGGTGTGGTGTTATTTTGCAGGATGCATACTCTATGTGTGGAAAAATATGCAAAACCTTCATGAACAGCATAACCTCCCAGGACCTGCTTACAGTGAATCTTAACAAACAGATGGCCAACCCACCAGCCTTTGCAGACACCACATGGATATGCCGGTGGAATCGGAGACTGGAATTCATATGGACATCCAAGTTTTTTTGTACAGAGACACTAACTTCAATATTCTATCTGGCAGGATGTACTGGTTAACTGAAACAGAGCATCAAGATCAATGTGGCCTCTATAAAACCACAGGAAAACATGCCTGTCTAGATTCAATCCAAGGTTCCAGAGCCCTACAACAGAGTCAACTGTACCCAACCCCCTTTGGAGTCACTGGACATGTTGAAGGGCAGGCTCCATGACCTCATGAAGTATCTTGAGTACAATTTGTAGTGATTAATGTAGATCAAAAACAGCAGTGGTCCAAGGACAGAGCCATGAAGAACAACACTAGTCACATCAACTGGGTTGCTCACACTCCAGATACCACAATAAGGCATGAGGTTGCGAACATTATGCGCAATTTCATCACTGAATCGACCAGCCATACGCCTCAAAATCAGAGATATGCATATCTAGACCTTAGCGTGTGCTTGCATAGTATGTTTGTAGAGTTCAGTCCGCTACAGTCACGAGAAACTGGCAAACATATGTAGCAGAGAGGTGGGTACGCTGCATAGTGGACTGT
Organism: Gammarus roeselii; assembly: GCA_016164225.1. Taxonomy (NCBI): domain Eukaryota; kingdom Metazoa; phylum Arthropoda; class Malacostraca; order Amphipoda; family Gammaridae; genus Gammarus; species Gammarus roeselii. The sequence goes on along the minus strand of SDVV010030288.1, from coordinate 10,540 downwards.
AGAATTACATGCGTGAAGTTTGGGAACTTCTTTCACCAACCAGGCTTCCTTCAAAACAGCATGTAACATCTAGATGACACTCTTTGTTTTGTTAGTTATACAAATAATCATTATATAACTGAGGTCAGTTCTAATTAAAAATTGCTATTAGGTTGGGGGAGTTTCTTCTGTGAACATGTTGGTATCCTAGCTTTTGATCTACCTGCTGGATGCACCACCTCCCCCCCCTTTTTTTCTCTTTGTGTATATATGTATACATTGCTGTGATGCTGGAGTGGTGGTGGTGGTGTGTGTGTGTGTGTGTGTGTGTGTGTGTGTGTATGTATGTGTGTGTGTGTATGTATGTGTGTTTGTCTGTCTGGATGTGTTGCTTCTTCATATGCTTCTTTTTTGTAGCGTGCTGTTCTATAATTTATTCATTTATTTTTTGTCATTCATACGAATGGTTTATGTGATAGCCAATGGTGCGCACTAATTTTAGTTTCTATACCAGTGTTAACATAGCTGTTCTCAATATTAAACTGGCGCCCATGACTGTGCTGGCCTAACCAGGCTCTGCTGTTCTTTGCTTGCTTGTAGCGCTGCTGGAGATGGCTGCAAAGGTAAGAGACTAACAGCACCATTCACGTATCTCCATCTATACGACAGACAATGGTAATGCAAAGTTTTACACTTCTGCTCTGCTGGCTGTTACATGAATGTTGCAACAAGCTTGTTTACCAAATGTGTGTGAGGTTGGTATTTGTTTTCATCTACTGCCAATATGTAGAAATGTTAAATTGTTGTTCAAACCATGCCAAGACTAATTTAATAATGCAGTTTAGTTATAGTTGACTAATATTATGCATTGTATTGTGAATCTCCAATTTTTTATTTTCCTGCCAAAATAAGCAATACTGGTTTTCTTCGTTTCTCTGATACCTGTCTATCATGACTGTTTGGTCAAAAAAATTACTAGTTCTTGAATGAAGTGTTTGCGCAGTGGTAAGAAATGTCAGTGTCAGTTTAAATTGATATGCTTTGGAGGAAAATGCATGCATAAAATTGTAGCATAATTACTTTAAAGATTTGTTTGCATGCTATGTTTTGTCTCCGCAGATGATGTTTATGAAAAGTGTCTTCCCATGCGGTTCAACTCATGATTCCACCTGCACATCAAATGTTTTCTATTAAATGTTTGCATGCGCTGCCCACCAAATTATGTTCAGTCTCACACTGCCACTCACAGAAATGCTCATCACTGTCAGAGAGGAAATCAGGGTTGAGACTAACAAATAGTTACAAATGCCCAAGGACTCCAACTCAAGTCAATATCACAGCATGGATCAGCATATCAAATTGTTTTGACGAGTCCAGCATTATAATATTCACAATATATATATCCTGCATTAATTGACCTCCCAACATCATTATAGGTCACCAGCAACTGGTCATCAGTTCTATGGTTCCTCCAAAAACCGTACTGATCAGATGACAAAATATTCTTGCTCTTACTCAGTGAACCTGGATAGAACTATTCTTTCTATTGATTTCAACACAACAAACTGATGTTAAGCTCACAGCTCTGTAATGCAGAGGATCAGTGTGGGACTAATCCTTGAATATAGGAACAACTAGCAATTTGCTGCAGACTACAGGGTCTGTGGCTGTCCTAATTGATTTTTGAAAAATTAACTAAGAAGAGGTAGAGAGCATCAGTGCAGTTCTTCAGCAAATATGGATAGAGGTCATCTGGACAGATCCAAAAACTGGGATTAAGTCAACATCCAACCAACTTCCCACACAGGACTGGAAAGGGGGTGGGTGGGTCAGAGCGGAAGCAAGAACTCCTGAAAAAGAGACAGCAAAGATTTCACACATCCTACCATGATCCTGGATTATCTTGCCCCTTGGCAAGCAGAGAGGACCTACCAGTCTTTTGGTTTCTTATATAAGCATGGAACAGTTTACAAATATCAGGCCTGTTAAGAAAATTGGACTCTTCCTTTTAAGAATTACTGGGAAAAATTTGAAATTTTCTATTCAGCTCACTTTAGGTATAGCTATGTTTAATCTTTCAAGAGCACCAGTTAAATTGCAACCCACTGGCACCCTCACCCGCGTGTATGCAAGAGAGCCTCAGATCTCTCTCAAGCAAAAGCAAAGGCACAAATGCCATGCAATAAGTCAGGAAGAGCATATTAAGCACCTGTTAATGTGGCCCTTAACATGGATAATAGATAGCTGGTTGTGGAGGCTATCAAGACACATTGAATAGGATAGGAAAGAGTAGGCCTTCATGCATTATCCCATGACTTGTTCAAAACAGGTTTGATATTAAATTTGCCAATTATATTACACATTCTTGCTGCTTGTACCAATACTTAAATAGCTCAACAAGGTAAGCTAGAATCTTTGCTCTACAAGTTTTTGTACAGCAAAAAAAAAAATTCAGACAAATGTTTTTTTTTTGCATAAAAAAAATGCATTGGTTATCCTACACACAGTTATTAATTGTTTGCTTCAACAAAAAGATAGCTGCTCCAGTTGCATACTGTGGTTCAAACCAAAATTGGTTGAGAGTTTTTCCTTAAAGATCTAAAAGAAATCTGTAATCATAGTGGTTATTGATGGTACAGTTTTATATGATGTACAGTTGTTGGGAGAGTTTGTTGACTCAAGGCTGTGGTTTCATCTCCATGTGAAGAGTGTTGTAAGAAAGGCTTCCAAAGTTCCACTCTGCTTTGCTATACTGTCAATAGGAGTTCTGTTTTTATGGTGTCTTTGTTTATTGCTCATATAAGGCCCTTCTTGAAACACTGCTCATGTGGGATATTTAGGGAATGAAGATGAAGTCTGCTGAGGTGGTGGACTAGAGAAATTGATGAGCTGGGTAGAATGGATTATGGTGAGCCACTCAGAGCTTTGCAGTTATTCTGTCAAGAGGAGGTTGTTGTACTTGGATCTGGTAGTGTGTTGACAGATTTTTCATTGTTCTGTAGATTCAGGTATGTCTGCTCTTTTTCACCTCAGTTGCCTCAAGACCACCCTACACCCTAGCAAGGCCAGAGTGCAGAGCATGACAGGAGGCACAAATGTCACAGCACGCTAGACTGCAAAAGCCCGGCAAAATAATGGAGTGGAAGAAAAACATGAAACATGTGCTTCAGACAACTGATCATTCAGCAGTTCTGTTAGTCACAAAATAAAATATATATATATCTATATATACACTACAAAAAATACATACATGCTTACACACACATCCCTACAAATGAATTACACTTCATCAGCCTAGTCAAAATCTAAAAATTTCTTGTACATCAGATCAGCAAGGGCTTGCTTATAGCAAGTGATATCTGTCAACTGCACTATGTCAGCAGGCAAGCCATTCCACACACCAACACATCTCACACTGAAGGACCTTCTGCAGACATCAAACTAGCAAGGAGAAAACACCAGCTTCAGCCCAGGACCTCTAGTACCAACTCTTGGAGCCAAATAAAACATAGTTAGCAAATCCTCTGATTTACCATGCAAAATTTTCCAATATTTGATCAGGTCTGCCCCAAGAAGCTGACCCTTAAGGGAAAACAAATCCAGGCCCCTCAAATGACCACCTCAGTCCATGCACCAAAAAGTCCTTCAATGTTTCAAGTCCATCTCCTCTGGACAGACTCCAGCAGCCTGCAGTCCCCAGAATTTCCTGTGTTCTAAATGCAGGATGCCTTCTCAATAAGGGGATGCATATGCAAAACATATAGGTACAGCATAAATTCCTGTGATCTGCAAACAGTTGATCTCCACAAACAGTTGGCCAACCCACCAGCCTTTGCAGCCACCACACAAATATGATGGTGATTTGGGAGACTGGTATCTACAGACACCGAAGTCTCTGAGTGTAGTGACAAACTTCAATGCTCTGCCCTGCTGGATGTACTGGTTAACTAGAACCAAACCATCAAAATCAATAGGACCTCTTTAAAAGCCCAGCACAACACACTTATCTGGATTCAGTTTGAGGTTCCAGGACCATGCAACTGAGTCAACTGTATCCAACCCACTTTGCAGTGACTGGACACCAGAGTGGAAAAAGAACTTTTATCAGACGTACGCGTAACTTTGCAGAAATTTTGCTAACAACTCGGCCAGGATCTTGTCATCACTAACTCCATCGTATTTCATTTGAATTGATGCCTTTATTGTTGAAGTACCCCTATTTTACGCAGCAACTTTGCTGAAATTTTAGGGTAATTTTTCTTCTCTACGCCCAAACACTGAGTACAACCAGCATGCATCAGTCAGTCACCAGATGCTCAGCATCAGCTGCATCACTGGTTGAGGTTGCTAGGTTGTCAATTGTCACTCAGCGTTTACAATGAACGCTGGGTGTTTTGACTCGCTAAAAGTTATATATTAAAATAGATATTCTTGCCAAGTTTTTGGTGAGACTAGTAGAATTTTCAAAATTCCTGCTGAGTACTTCATGTAAATTACACAATAGCTAATGCAAACTAAAATTGTTACCAACCTCTTTTCCCCCCCTCAACGCTCAACTCCCCGGGAAGTGTTTTTATGTGTGTACAAAACTCCGCAGCATTAGCTGTAGTATATATGCAACTCTGTGGTTCATGAATTTTTCATAACTCTACAAGGATCACTGTTTGGAGTGATTCTGATCTGCATTGACCTACATTTCCAGTCTGGACTGGACACCTTGAGCGGCAAACTCAGTGTCCTTGCACAAATATCTTGAGTACAACTTGTAGTCATCAGTAAATGCTTTGAACTGGCATGGAAGACCATTAGAGATGTGATGAATATAGATCAGGAACAGCAGCAGCCCAAGGACAGAACCCTGTGGCACACCACTCATCACAGCAACTGGGCTGCTCACGCTGCCATTCACACAAACGCTCATCACTCTGCCAGAGAGGAACGCAGAGATACAGGCTAGCAAAATATTACAAACGCCCAAATATTCCAATTTGGACAGGAGCGCAGCATGACTCACCACATCAAATGCGGTTGAGAAGTCCAGCATCACAACATCCACAATATATCCCTCATCAATCCACCTCCCAACATCATCATAGGTGAACAGCAATTGGTCTTAAGAGTGAGCTCTACAACCTCTCAGAAAACCATACTGATGAGGTGACAAAATATTATTGCTCTCAAGGTACTCAGTCAACCGGGATTCACCCATTCTTCCCATCGATTTGCAGCAAACCGATGTCAAGCTCATGAGTCTGTCATTCAGAGGATCAGTGTGGGACTTGGCCAGCAATTTGATCTTACGAATTGGAGGTACCTTGTTGTCAGACAGACTATAAAAGCAGATTCTTCTATTCATGCTGGGTGCAGGTTTGGAAGTGACTGCCCTCTGATGTGGTGCAATGCAATTCCCGCTGCGGAGCTTCTAGAGAGCCTTGGCTAAGGAGTTGCCGAGGGGGGGAAGGGGGGGGGGGTTTGTTGCATGAGTTTTGCTTGATACAATGAATTTGATTTAGGGTTTTTGTCTGTGTCTTCAACTTCAACAGTCATGTGCAATTGTTGACTGCCTTCAGTTTTTCAATTTTGTTGACCTATTAAGCGCATTCTCACAATCATCCAGCTACAGTTTTTGTGCCTTGTTGTTCATTTAAAAGCTGATGCGCTGAGGTATATTGCATTCCATGCCTGCAGGCTGCCCAGTTGGCAGGGCTGGAGGGTGCTGCAAAGGTGAGATACAAGGATTAAAGCTGGCATCCTTGAATATTCTTGAACGATGCCCTAGAAACATGCGCTCCTTATATTAGGTTAGATAGGGTATGATAGGTTTCATCTTATTTGCTCATAACATAGCCAGCAAATAAATACAGCTGCACGTGTATTACACGCAGACAATACCGCAGAGTATACAACAGCAAGCCTGCCATGAATAACTATATTAGTAGCTTTGATCATGCAGCAGTGAAAATTATTAATGAACTGTAGTTACCTTCATCAGTTGCACATTGTGTTTTAGATTTTATAATAAGTTTTGAAACACAATCCAATACTAAGTTATGAAGGTATTTAAATTTAAGGCAGCCAACAAATAAAATAGAAAACATTAAGGAGTTGAACAGATCCACTTGAATACTTGTGCTGGTATAACATACTTCCCAAATTCCTACAGGCTACAGCTTCACCACATCAATTTCTTCACTGCAGACCTCAGGCTTCCACATATGAACATTTTTCAGATTTTGAGTGTCTCATTAACAGGAAGTGAGTCAGGGTCGTTGTTGACACAGTTCGTAATTGGCGTGCCATATATCAGCAATATTTTCATCCCTTGTAATATACCATTCACTCGTTGAGACAAAGAGCTGTGACTATTGAAATCCCATAATACGATCTCTGCTTCCCAATGGAATTTGTCCACTACCTCTTCGATAACTCTAAATCTTATCTTATGAGTTTGCATTAGGCCTTCAATAGTCATATACACCACCAACACCATTTAATCCCGCTTTCTGTACCCAGGACCAGTTGAACCGTCTGTGACGGTACTAACTCAACGAACTCTCTTCTTTGTCTGCGGAGCAATGTTCTCAGCTGTTGATAAGTTCCGATGATGTCAGAGGTACCAGCCGCGATGTCGACTGATGCACGAAACTATATTCTTAAAATTAAAAGTTTCATGGTACAAATCATCCGGAAGGTTAAAATTTGAATACCATTTTTTTTTTCTAGGTAAACAGATCTTCTGCAGCTAAAACAATATTCACTTCTAATATTTAGCGCAGATTTTTTTTTCGAAAGGTTTGCAGGAATGAAATTTTCTCATCGTCCTTTGTGGCTGAGATTGAAATTGGACAAGGGATATCCAATTTTTCTCTCCAACGTAAATGAAACAGCATAATATGTTCAAATAAAACATGTCAAAATAAATATTATAAATGAAAAAAATACCGCACATTGCTTGGATATGTATTTCATATATGATCAGCCCGGAAAATTACTGGTACAAGGCACAAAAAATACATCGTTGGCAACTCAACACTAGACTCGAAATAAACATGCTTATGCTAAAGTCAGAAAGGCCAAAATTGATCACACTATAAATTCATCTTATAAGTTTGACGAACGAAAAAAATATAGTCACTACTTTTGTATGGAGAATGTATTTATTTCAAATTTGAAACTTCATGAATTTCATTACTGCGCTGCATTGTGTGCTATAATTATGTTATTGTGCTCACATTAGTGATGTGAATTATATACATCATTGCACGCATAGATTTAAGTAAATGTCTCAATTGTAATTATATGCCCAAGATGATTGTTGGTAAAAATTGTGTTACTATCATTTTCATAGTTGACCGGAGCTTGATTCGTAGTCTCTGGAGTAATGGCGACCAATGAATATTAATCAATAGGTTCCAGTGGTTGAGCTCAAACTTTTTTTTCTACCAGAGGACCTGCAAATGATGACTGCGTCACCCATTGTGTACAAGTGTACGTGCAAATATACGTTCTCGTCATTATTGAATGAGATGACATTCGGTCTAAGATCTGAATGAAAACTGGTGATTTTTTTAGAATCCTACTACAGCCAGGATTTTTTAACACGAAATCATGGGTCGACCAGTGTTTGTGAATTACGTTTGGTTGCTACGTGGTACTGGCTGCCGAAATTCTGTTACTATATTACAAAAAAAGTGGTTATCACATGTAGGTTCACATAAATTTAAGATTCGCACATTTACTTCTTGTTATAGAGTAGAGCGTATTAGCATCCCCGAGTCAATACAAAACGGGGTAGAGCAATCTTAAAGGCTCAGCGCGGTTCAAAACTTCCATTACATCATTCTGTTTGGTAGGTGTTCATGTTTCAAAATCTGTTAAAAAATGAATTATTGCATTTATGGATTTTGTTTGTACATTTTAACTTCTGAATCACTGCATTCTTGGCCCTCAAGTCTTTTTCAATGTAAAGAGAATAAATTTATTCAGCGCTTAATTTCTCAGTAAAATATTTTTCGTGCTTATCAGTTGAACTTCAATTATATTTCATTACATATACATGGACAAGTTGGAGTGCATTCATTAATGAAAAAAACATGGAGACGCACGACAGATTCTCTCACAACTATTCGATACTCATTCTAACCGCCCACTAGGTATTTACCCGCAACAGCTAGCTCAGCTTGCAGAGCAATGAACAGTCCTTCTGACTGGCCTTATTAGGCAAAAGTTTATTCGCGCAATATCCTTGAGAAGATAATTACTATTTGTTCCCCGATTAAAAAAAATGGTTTTCAGCGTTTGAAATTGATGCCACGTTTTTAAGCGGACCCACTTCTGCGGATAAAAATTGGAAACAGAATTTCGATGAAGCGAAATGTAATCCACCTTTAAACACACGTGCCAATTCATAGCGCAGTAGGAAAAAAGTGCATCCCAACTAAAACTGAGGTAGAGCAAATTGAAAACTCAGGCTGATCCACACTTCTGGCTACCCACACTTCTATCTACAGCTCATACTATTGAGCAAACGTGCCGCAGTGAAAAGGACATTGACTACAGAACGGGGCAGAGCTGACGTTTGGTGTCTGTCTGTGACTCCCCAACGATCTCTTGGTGGTTCGAAACGACGATCCTACTCTTGAAAACCACACCGAGTACACACAAAAACTTTACATGTTCATAAGCGATGTTGGACCAGCTGAATCGTGACCAACACATCAAGAAGAGGGCAACATCAAACTCAATCGCGCCACACACGTCTTTGTCCAAGTTGGCAAAGTCTAGTGACCGTTAAAGCCGCCATACGAGGGACCATATGAGGTAATTCTCCGCAGGAATGACTTCTTTCATATACAACGCGGGACCAGAATGGACAGCGGCCTTATTTCCTGCCTAAATGCAGCATATTCAGAACACGACCTGTTTTCAGATGTACTCAAACCAATCACAGTGAACTCACTGAGTGTCCTTAACAGCAAGAGATTCCACTCAGTCAAGCACCAGACGAAATATTGCTACAACCGCAAATACACACAAACACAATCATACCAGAAGAACATCAATCCTCAAGCAGCCAGGTTACCCCCAACGTTTCCATGCTTGCACAGGGCATATTTGGGGCACGTTATGGCAGGGAGAGCCGATTACCAGTCAATTTCAGCGACTAAACTAGGCTGCAGCCTTCTACATCGCCCGGAGGCACAAACTTAAACTTCAGCCCTGGCTGGAGTGGATGGATAGGTCAGACATGGCACTACATACCCGCTGTCAATCCAAATTATTACGATTTGTACATCCCTGTATGTATAGGTAATCATTTTGTGTAAATATTAGGAAACATGTAATTTTAATGTTAGATTTGTTGTATTTATCGATGCAGAAAGTGGTCAGAACACAAAAACACACTGCTTAGTAGTAGAGGCATAGTGCATACGGAACAAACAAATGTAACAACTGCAGTTATTGCAATATAATAATGCAAGAACAACAATATACAAAGCCATGTGACGTTCTCAACCCTGTAAATTAAATACAAATTATGTAGTAAAAATATTTCAGCAAACGTTCAAAAATTGAACCTAGCTCGAATTGTGAGACACTAACCCTGACCTGGTAAAACGAAGTGGTAAAAGTTCTAAACTGCAGTGCACCTTTAACACGGTTGTAAGGGTTTGCAAGCCAAGTCCTGCATTGCTCTCCCCCACGTTAAAATTATGTATGTATAGATATACAGCCTTTAGTATTAAATTATAAACTG
>SDVV010030287.1:0-11694 GCA_016164225.1 Gammarus roeselii | reverse complement strand
ACTGGAATCAATAATCATCGAGCCCTACGGGGGAGCCTATTATGACTCACGTTGAGGCTCTGGTGGAAATGAGGCTCAAATCAAATCAAAATCAATCCTACGTTACACGATCCGCAAGGGACCACCTGTTTCTTTTTAAAGAAACACCGGAGGGGAATTAAAAATATGCATGGCAAGGGATTTCTTCGCGTAACTTAAGCTAGGGGTTAACAGGCCTAAGGCCTACACTGTTTCTAGGACACACACTACGCACCTCTCGATGGTATGTTCGGGTAGCCAAGTTTTATAACATATGTGCCCGCAGAGGCCGATCATAACATAGGGCACGACCCTCATTGATTCAGGTAAGTTCGCACGGCCTCGCGTGTGAAAAGATTAGTCTTGTCAAGGTAAAATCAAGTACATATTTCAATTGTGGCATATTCGCGTACTAGTGCGTACAAGAAATTAAAGAATTGACGCGTATCTTCGTAAATGTATTGTTATCTCTGTGCGTAATAGGGTGCAGAGACCACCTCATTTGCACAGGTGTGAGGGGTTTAGACAGCTTTGTATAGTCCGGTGTGATTTTTGAAAGTGATAAGCTTTTTCCGGTAGGTTGGGTCAGTGAGTAGGCTTAGTAGGCTGCACGGGGGATTTAAAAACGTTCGTCGGGCTGCCGCGAGTGCGTTGCAATCCATCAGTAAGGGTTTCACGCTGATACCACTTGGTGGCAATAGGGGCAAGGTGGCGCGTTTGGTCCCATGTCGACATCTATCAGGGGGTTGTGAGTTATCCACGTGTGTGGATAAACACTTGGTCTTCGCTGTTGGTGAACATTGTTACCCATTCTCCGACGGGAAAGCTGTTGGAAAGGATGGTATATCAGCATAAGTCTTTAATTATGCTCCTGTTCTATTTCTCCACGTCATGTCTATTTCCTTGACTGGCTGCCTAAATTCTGACAGCCTGTCAAAGATACTTGTTGATGCAGTTGGGAAACCTATCATAAAACAAAGACAAAATGTGCGACAGATGTATGCACTTACAAACCAATATCAATGGCCACTTCCGCATCAAAGCTACTAGAAGTTGTGATTCAAACAGATTTGGTGAATGATTCCAAACAACTTCAAACCACTTAGACTTTGGGCCTGAACATGGAACGGAAATGAGTATTTTTATCATAAAACAAACTTAATTTCTTTGTCAGTAGAGGCTCGCCAATGTACCTGTGTTTTCTAGAGGTCAAAAAAGCATTTGACCGCGTGAATTATTGGACACTGTTTCAAAACACTCATTGAAAGGGGGACACCTGTGTATCTCGTAAAACTACTAAAATACTTTTACCAAAGTCAACAATGTGCGGTAGGATGAGGAAGTTCAACATCAAATACGCTTCCAATAGCTAATGGAATAAGTCAAGGAGGCCTCCTCTCGCCCCTCCTATTCAACGTGTATGTAGACAGCCTTCACGAGCATGTAGCTCCTAGCCGTGTTTGGTGTCTTATCGGCGACTGCTGAAGTGTTGCGATTAGCTATGCCGACGATATAGTCCCCTTATTCCCTCATGCGGATGCTCTTCAAATTATGCCCAATATATATTCGAGGCCGCAACACTAGATATTGAGTACAATACTAGCGAATGTGTTTGTATGCTAGTAAAACCACGCATCATGAAGAGGTTCCAGTTCCGAATGAATGAATAATGTGTTCAATGGTGCTCAGTTGGATTATGTGGACAGTTTTCCCTGCCTAGGTTCCTTAATAACAAACAACCGGTGTGATAATGCTGACATCTCCAAGCAGCTTCGGAAATCAAACGCCGTTGGCAAACAGCTTTTCAGGAAATTCAACGTCTGCAAAGCAGATGTTAAAAGAAAAGCTCTTTGAAACCTACTGCTGCCCTATCTACTGTAACTCAGCATATGATGTAGATTGTCCTGAGGTACGAGCTAGAAAATGTGCCTTATAACCTCCAGGAGCGTATCATAAATACAAATAATCCCTTCCTGGAGGCCATGTCTAATAGTGAGGGATACGAATTATCTCCAATAATAGAGAAGTGGGACAGAATCCTGCTGGTGCAAAAAAGATCCCGATAATAATAGAAATAATGCTTGACTTCTTTCTGCCGTTCCATTTTGAGGGCCCATTGTATACACATGTGGATGTCAGGCGGGTATACGCCCCTGAATATATCAACTGACAGGTGGCTATGTGCTAACATTGAGTTTTGTTATACGCATGTTCATGTGGGAGAGGGACATGAATTGTGTCCGGGCGCGCGTGTCACTAACTCTACTTTTGTGGTTATGTCGCGTATTTCAATTCTGCTTCGTCTTGTCTCGCTGTTCCCTTGGGGTGAATTTGGATGTAACCCAACCCGAGCTCAAGAAAAGGCGACGACAATTTGATGGGTTAGGCGACACACATAAACGTGGGAAACATAAACCAACGGCGGACAAATGAACTGAAAAAAAAATCTTGAGAAAATTGGGCACTTTAGTTCAACGTGCTGATAATATTTTTTTTCCATTATATAAACAAAGACAAAATGTGCGACGGATGTAGGCAATTACAGACCGATATCAATTGCTACTGCTGCATCGAAGCTATAAGAGATTGTGATTCGGAACAGGCTTGGCGAATGTCTCCAAACAACATCAGACCAATTTGTCTTTAAACCTCAACATGGAACGGAAATGGCGATTTTTACCTTGGAACAAGTTATTAATTTTTTGGTCAGTAGAGGCTCGCCAATGTATCTGCGTTTATTAGATTCCGTAAAAGCCTTTGGCCGCGTTAATCATTGGAAACTGTTCAAAATACTAATTGAAAGGGAGGTGCCTGTGCACCTCGTTAAACTACAAAAATACGGTTACGAACAACAACAATTTGCGGTACGATGGGGAAGCTCAACATCAAATTTGTTCCGAACAACCAATGCCGACGATATGGTCCTACTGGCACCTCATGTGGATGCTCTTCAAATTACGCTAAATATATGCGAGGCGGAGGCCGCAACGCTAGACATTGAGTACAATACTAGCAAACCTGTTTGTATGCTAGTAAAACCGCGCAGTATACAAAGGTTCCAGTTCCGAATGAATAATGTATTAAATGGTGCTCAGTTGGATTATGTGGACAGTTTTACCTACTTAGGTCACTTCATAACAGATGACCGGTGCGGCAATGCTGATACCTCCAAGAAACTTCGGAAATTAAACGGGGTTGGCTATCAGCTTATAAGGAAGTTCAACTTCTGCACGACAGATGTTAAAATACATCTCTTTAAAACCTACTGCTGCCCTTTCTACTCTAACTCGTTGTGGAGTAAAAATACGAGAGTCATTATCAGTAAACTGAGAGTAGCATACAATGATATATCCCAGAGGTTGATTGATGTACCTAGAAGAACGAGTGCTAGCTTTGTATTCGCAGCATATGATGCTGACTGTCCTTAGGTACGAGCTAGAAAAATTGCCTATAGCCTCCAGAAGCGTATTATAAATTATAATAATCCCTTCCTGGAGGTCATATACAGTAGTGTGGGAGACGTATTGTCTCCATTAATAGAGAGGGGGACAGAATCCTGCTGGTGCAGGAACATCCCGTTAATAAAGGGAATAATGTTTGATATTTCTCTGCCTATCCGTGTTGTGAGCCCAGGTACGTGTGCGGATGTCAGGCTGAGAGAGGTCGCTGAAAGGTTGGCTGGCAGGGGGCTGTGTGCTTTACCTCATTAACATTAGGTTTTGTTATGTACACATTCATGTGGGAGAGGGACATGAAATTTATCCCGGCGCTTGTCACTAACTCAACTTATGAATCTATGCCGCGTATTTCCTCCCTACTGTCCTTGTTTCCATGTATGTTCTTTGGTGCGTAATTTGAATGTATGAGTAGGAATGCTCTGTCAAACTTGTTCTCTGTAATCAATATTGCTCTATCGAGTGCTTCATTAAGGTCTATTATTATTATTATTAATACTATTATTATTGTTATTGTTATAATTATTATTTTTAGTATTCCTATTCTCAAGATTGTTATAAAGCCTGGTTGGGCCTGTAACAGCGAGGAGTCAAATTTCAATGTCAAGGACAACCCGCTAGATGAATCGGAAGCACGGATAACATCCCAAATAGGAAAAAATAATTACACAGCTTCGTCATGTGTTCTTATCAAGCGATCTCTAGTAACGAATTCATATAATATTTTTTGTGATGAATTATTCCATGAAGTGAATCATCGTATCACAATATTACGTATGTTACCCACACAAAATACCGCAGATAAATATTGCTGGTAATATGTTCAATCGATCAATTACAGATTTTATTTTAACAGTATTTGTGACAAATATAACTTTACATTCCATTTGAGGCGTACAAGAGCAATTTTTTGAATCAAATTTGATGCATTTGTATCAGATGAATCATTTGTGATTGACAAGGGTGAATTTCGTGTCGGTTCAATCTGCTTTCTAACTAGGTATGCATGTTTGGTTAATAAACCAAGATTGAATAAATTTTTGAGGAGATGTTTCTCCTTCGCTGATTATCAGGGTAGAGGGGCGGGTTAGGAGAGTTGAAAGAAGACATAGGTGGAGAGATGATTAGTTGAGCGTAGCATAGGGCAAGAACGGGAAGGGAAAACTGAAGGGTTATAGTCCTAGTCTGATCCATGCACCCTCATTCATGTTCTCCAACCACTTAATTATATCACCTCCTCAGTCAGGCTTTCATACTGTGTGGGGTGAGATACCTTATGGTACCTCTGCAAGGATTGCTGGATGGACGACCAGCACCTTATTGTCAACCTTTTGATCCATGCCTTCTCCAAGAACACTTTCGCTGCCTCTGTCACACATTGTTTCTCCTTATTCCCTTGTCTCATGAGAAAGCTCATCCCGTGGTCCTCCTTTTCCATATGTTCATTCCACTCATTTGGATCAGTTGCTGCGTACACCTTATTCATCATCTCAGCTCTCTCCTCAGCATACCGTGGGCATTCCAGCACCAAGGGTTCTGCTGTTTCATCTACTTCTGACTCATATTGCAAGTAGACCGTAGTGCCATTTTCTGCCCACGTGTACGTTCTGCAATTACCTCCAGAGATTTGGTCCAGCCTTGAACAACAGCTGGCCCCCTCTGCTACCATCATACCATCTTTCATTTCTTGGTTTAGGTTTCTTGTTATACCATTTGAGCGTTCATATTCCATTCATTCCAGCATGCCATTTTTCCAGCCCGATCTGTTTCACTCGGGTGTCAATCTTTTTCTTCCATTTCTCCACGCTCCATTCGGGCCCTTCACCACGTTCATCCACCATTCTCCAGACATCCCCAAGTGCTTCTACATCTTGCGGTCTTATACTTTGGTACCCACACTTTCTTGCTCTCCGCTTACAGTCCTTCATCCACTTGCTCTGCCTACTGTTCCACGTGTGCACCTTCTTTGGCCACCTTGCCTCACATATCCTATCTAGTCGTTCTTTGTACGCCAGCACTGATTTTGTCATTCGTTCCCCAAACTGACTCCATCCCATCTCACCTCTGATTGCTTTTAAGCCAACCCATCAGCTTGCTCTAAGAGCTATTCGTTCAACCTTATTCTGTGTCACAACCAGTTGTGCCAGCTCAGTGTCTGTCCATCTCATGACATCCATTCCATACATGATACCAGGTACAGGCATGCTCTGCCATAACCCTCTGAAACATTCATACCTGTTTGCTCTGAAGCGAGCCACACTACCTAGTCTACTACACCACTGTTGTGCCCTGAACATTCTTTCTGTCTTTGCCTTGTCACACATATTCTCAGTCATCCAGCAACCAAGGGACATGTAATCTGTTGTGCACCCAATTTCAACATCTCCCAGGCGCCGTTTTGGCTCAGTTCCCTCTTCTCAGTTCACTACAATAACTTGGCTCTTCTCACCTCTGAAACAAACCTGAAAGTCTCTTCCATATTCACTCACAACATCCAGCATTCTTTGTAGCTCGTCTTTACTCACGTTCATGATGACAATATCCTCCGCACACAGCAAACAGCTTGGTCGTTCATTTCCAACACGTATACTTAGGCCAGCCCTCTTGATTCTCGCTGCCAGTTCTTCTGTAAATAATACAAACAGTAACGGCAATAAAATGTATCCCTGTCTATTTCCTCCTATGCTTCTTGCCCATCCAGACTCTAGCTCTTCCAGTTTATACACTGCCCGAGTACTTTGATAAATGCTCCTAATGATATTGACTGTTTTCTCACTCATTCCTATCCTAGTCAGTATGTCACAGAGGATGGTCCTATTCACTCTATCATATGCTTTCTCAATATCCAGGACGGCCATGTATCCTTTCTTCTCATCCTTTTTCATTCGTTCAATCATTTCAACGACCACAAACATGGTGTCTTCTCCTCTCTCGTCTTTCCGGAAACCATTCTCCTCTTCTCCCAGAACACCATGCACTTCTATCATTTCTTTCGTTATCTCATTTAGGATAGCACAGAAGATCTTACCCACCGGGTCTGCCAGTGCAATAGTTCGGCAAATTTTCAGCTCGTTTTTACTTTTGTGTTTGCCATTGCTCAACAGAATCACTTTGCATTCATTCCACTTTTTATCACTCTCTCCTCATTCCATATTATCAGAAATACCTCATGCAACTTATCAATCAGACTTCTACAACCCTTCTTAAACAGCTCATATGGGATCTTTCAGTTTTTTAAGAAACCTCCCAATCTCCTCATGACTTATCTCCTCAACTCTCCCAGATATTTTCTTTCAATTAACATGCGAAGTGTTTCGTGCATTCCCATTCCTTCATCATTCATGCAGCCAATGTCCTCCCAGAACTCGTAATGACATTCTTCCTTTCATTTATGTTTACCACACTGACTCCTTGCTCAACCAACTCATCAATCTCAGTCATTTGGTCTCGTCTATCTCCTCTTTAGAATCTAAACCAGTGTCTTCCACCCTCTTCTCTCTTATTCTGCAGATCATCCACAATTTTTTTCATATTTTGCTCTAGCCTCACTCGTCATGCCTTGCACGACATTTTTCTACTGTTCGTACTCCGTCCATGTTCGTACTCCGTCCATGTTCGTACTCCGTCCATGTTCGTACTCCGTCCATGTTCATTCAGCCTTAGTCACTGTAGCTTCTCCTCTCCCAACCTGTTTCTTTACACTCTCCTGCACTCTGTTTCTTCTCTTTCTTTCCAGCTGTCCTCTCTTTAATTCCATATCAAACCATCCATTTACAGGCCTGTCTAGAGACGGGGTCTGACATCCCCACTTGTCCTAGCTCCATCTGCTTTCAGGTTAGTGGTCAGGACGTCATCTGTCTCGTTCACTCCTTGTACCGCCTGCCACGCTGCATTTGTTAAATCAACCTGGAATCCATCCCACTTGGCATCCCGTAGTCTCCACCACTACTTTCTGTTTGTTCTCTTGGTCACACATTTCTTCTGTCATTTGCCACAGCTGTAATTCATCACTAGCATGTTATGGTCACTTGCAACATCAATCAAGTAAGCCTCTTCCATCCACATGCTTGTGACTTGGTTCTGTGCTCTTTCATTCACGAGTATGCGTCAATGGCAGACTTCCGTCCCATTGCATTCCATGTCTTTTCTCCTACCCCAATAGTAACATTCAGGTTCTCTAGTTGCATCTCTTCAGTAAAAAGTCAATTAGCTTATGTTCGTTCTCATTTACTTCCTCTCCCTGTAGTCCAATGTGGCCGTTCATACCTCCCATTATCAAAATCTTTTCATTTCTGTTTTCTTGGACCCTTTTCTTCATGATTGCATACTTTCTTTCATTATCTCTTGCAGCATCCACACCAGCCGTTGTCATGTGACATACCACCACAACAAGGCTTTCTCTTTTTCCACAGCTTTTGTGTTGAATTCATACAGCCAGTATGTCCTCACTCATGTCACGTCGGAACACCAATTCGTCCACCTTGTTTGAGCCACAATCATTTGGTCTTGTTCACTACATTCATTTACTCTCTCTCCTAAGTGGGTCTCTGTCAGGGCCACCACATCCATCCCACACTCATACATTTCTGTAGACATATCTTTTAGTTTACCAACACCCGATCCTCTTACATTCAAACACATAAACCGCAAATTCACACCTTTATCATCACTTTGATTCAGTTGTCTGCCACTCTTTGTCCTCTTCCCGTGCTTGATTCTCATGTACTTGCTGCTTGCATCTATACACCTGATCAACCTCTGTGCCATCCTTGCATCCCCTTTTGCATTTAGGTGAATTCCCTTCTTACCAAACTTATCCGGACTAAGAATTGGGTCCATGTTTATAAAGCTGGATCCTGTGTTACCCGTTTCTTTCCAGGAGTCCCTATCCAAGCTCAGAACGGCCTCATGGAGTTTGGTGTACTCCTCATTTCTTGGTTCCTCGTACTGCAGTTGGTGAGCCTGCTGCGGTCGCGGCATGATGCTCACCACCATCACGCGGATACCCTCACTGTTCTCTTCTATCGCTTCCACTGCGGTAACAATCATTCTCACAGTGTCATCTCTCTATCTCTCAAGCAATCCATTTTCTCCTCCTTGGATGACAATCATGCCATCTTTCCTACCTTCGCAAACTTCCAGTGCCTTCTCAGTCACACTCTTTGTCTGCGCTCCACTCATACAGATAAATTTACTCCCAACACTCAATCGCACATGTCACTCCAAGTCGCCAATCACAACCCTTGTCCCAGGCGGCTCAATATGCTCCCCTCCTGCGTCTGTCAGTTCTGTATTCCCTGCCTCAGATGAAGATGAGATGACTTCATCAGCAGCTCTAGTTAAATTGGCAGTATCTGCCTTACCACGCTCCTCCTCTTCACCCCAACCGGCTCGGCAGCCTCACTGAAGGCTTCAAACCTGTTAGTATCTTTGCTGGGCTTTGGCTTTGCCCCAAGCCTTGGCCAATCTGTACCATTCATCATTCGTCCACGTGCAATATGCCATAGGCCGTGTCCATCCTTATTTTCCTTGCTATTGGGTAGCACCATTCCATTCATCTTCACATTCAGATCATTCATGTCTCCCTCACTACAGGTCTCCATCACCATCACTTTTTCACGAAGGTCTGCAATAACTCCCATCATACAATTTCTACAAAAGAATTGAATTGCATCACCGTCCTCAAGTCTCTTTTCATCCATGCAGTCACAATCACCCACATTAAGCCATTTACTGCATTTCATACGCTGAATGACTTGCCCTACCAGAGTGCCAGTCTTGCTCACGTAATCAACTACTTCCTCTGCTTTCACCCCCTCCACTGCTGGTCTCTTTTCATTTCTCCTCGTATGCAATCTGTCCACACTAATTTTCTCAATGCCCAAGGTAGTAGTTAGTCAGAGGGGAAAGATTCAAGACCGAGAATATAGTGTTCCCTCCAGAAAGATTACTCAACTCAGAACAGGGTCCTAGTCTCTCTCCATAGATAAGTGTACAGGCTGGTAGGTTTCCAAATGGTGTAGTTAGCCTGGTAGTCGGTTGCCGTTCGTCGGAGATTGTCCGGCCCTGCAGACCGCCGATTGATGCCTCAGCGATGAAAGTAATTAGATGTCCTCAACCAAATTACGGAGAATTATTTGGAATGAATCGAAATTTATCATATATTTTGTCTCATAAATGATGGACGAGTCTCATAAATGATGAACGAGTCTCATAAATGATGGACGAGTCTCATAAATGATGAACGAGTCTCATAAATGATGGACGAGTCTCATAAATGATGGACGAGTCTCATAAATGATGGACTAGTCTCATAAATGATGGACGAGGGGCAATTTATGGTCGGACTCACGACACTCCTATGGTATGGTAATCTTGTGAATGGATGAATTATTTTCTTATCACAACCAAGAGTGTGATGATAACCCAGATTGTCTGTGATATTAGGGAGATCGGAAAAGGAAGAAGAGTATAGAGAACTATCTGAACAAAATTCATACAAATCATCAATCAAGCGCGGTATGATATTCTTGCTGCACAATTTTCTTTGAGGATCCATGAATTCTTTGACTACATCAGTCACCAATCTAAAACGCAGCAGATTACTATTGCTAAAAAAACGTTCACTTGACGATTGGTAGATACATTTATAACTTTTCTGAAATTGAATACAAATGTAAATTTATTGTTCTAGTTAAAGAGCAATTACCTCTAACAGATCGAAATTTATCAGGGATAAAAAATTCTTGAGCGATGGACGAGGGTCATTTTTTGGTCGGATTCACCCTCATTGAGCCTACAACAAGTTGACTTCTTTAAAATTCAAAAAATATATATTTGAGCAGACGTTACACGGGGGCTAATAATGTGCGATAACGATTGGCAAAGGAGGGAATTCACCTGAATGCAAAAGGGGATGCAAGGATGGCACAGAGGTTGATCAGGTGTATAGTTGCAAGCAGTAAGTACATGAGAATCAAGCACGGGAAGAGGACAAAGAGTGGCAGACAACTGAATCAAAGTGATGATAAAGGTGTGAATTTGCGGTTTATGTGTTTGAATGTAAGAGGATCGGGTGTTGGTAAACTAAAAGATATGTCTACAGAAATGTATGAGTGTGGGATGGATGTGGTGGCCCTGACAGAGACCCACTTAGGAGAGAGAGTAAATGAATGTAGTGAACAATACTAAATGATTGTGGCTCAAACAAGGTGGACGAATTGGTGTTCCGACGTGACATGAGTGAGGACATACTGGCTGTATGAATTCAACACAAAAGCTGTGGAAAAAGAGAAAGCCTTGTTGTGGTGGTATGTCACATGATAACGGCTGGTGTGGATGCTGC
The DNA here is from genome assembly GCA_016164225.1 of Gammarus roeselii. Taxonomy (NCBI): domain Eukaryota; kingdom Metazoa; phylum Arthropoda; class Malacostraca; order Amphipoda; family Gammaridae; genus Gammarus; species Gammarus roeselii. The sequence goes on along the minus strand of SDVV010030287.1, from coordinate 876 downwards.
AAGAGATAATGAAAGAAAGTATGCAATCATAAAGAAAGTGGTCCAAGAAAACAGAAATAAAAAAAAATTGATAATGGGAGATGTGAACGGCCACATTGGACTACAAGGAGAGGAAGTAAATGAGAACGAACATAAGCTAATTGACTTTTTACTGAAGAGATGCAACTTGAGAACCTGAATGTTACTATTGGGGTAGGAGAAAAGACATGGAATGCAATGACACGGAAGTCTGTCATTGACTCATGATTGTGAATGAAAGAGCAGAGAACCAAGTCACAAGCATGTGGATGGAAGAGGATTGCTTTATTGATGTTGCAAGCGACCATAACATGCTAGTGATGAATTACAGCAGTGGCAAATGACAGAAGAAATGTGTGACCAAGAGAACAAACAGAAAGTAGTGGTGGAGACTACGGGATGCCAAGTGGGATGGATTCCAAGTTGATTTAACAAATGCAGCGTGGCAGGCGGTACAAGGAGTGAACGAGACAGATGACGTCCTGACCACTAACCTGAAAGCAGATGGAGCTAGGACAAGTGGGGATGTCAGACCCCGTCTCTAGACAGGCCTGTAAATGGATGGTTTGATATGGAATTAAAGAGAGGACAGCTGGAAAGAAAGAGAAGAAACAGAGTGCATTAGAGTGTAAAGAAACAGGTTGGGAGAGGAGAAGCTACAGTGACTAAGGCTGAATGAACATGGACGGAGTACGAACATGGACGGAGTACGAACATGGACGGAGTACGAACATGGACGGAGTACGAACATGGACGGAGTACGAACATGGACGGAGTACGAACATGGACGGAGTACGAACAGTAGAAAAATGTCGTGCAAGGCATGACGAGTGAGGCTAGAGCAAAATATGAAAAAAA
>SDVV010030286.1:0-11694 GCA_016164225.1 Gammarus roeselii | reverse complement strand
CGGTGATGAGAAGCTGCATGAGGTAGTTTGGCTATTATGAGAACGGTGATGAGAAGCTGCATGAGGTAGTTTGGCTATTATGAGAACGGTGATGAGAAGCTGCATGAGGTAGTTTGGCTATTATGAGAACGGTGATGAGAAGCTGCATGAGGTAGTTTGGCTATTATGAGAACGGTGATGAGAACACTTTAATTTCTGTTCAAAAGATATTAAGGAGACGCCATATATGCGATCCAACTATTATTAATTAATCTTAAAAACTTGTATAATGACAACTTGACATCAAGTACACCACCAGAAGAGCTTAGCGCCATCATAAAGACATGATCGGTAAATACACTGCACACGCCCATTACGTGCCTCCTGAGCTGCCACACGCCACCTGCTTAGTGTAGCTGTGTATTTGAGGCCAGCTTGTTGGGTACTTCTTACCCATGCTGAGCACACACAACACATTGGGCTGAGCGAACATGATTGAAGAGAACTTTCATGAATCATAGCGGCGGTGAAGATGAATTCCAAGAGAGGTGAATCCTACAGTCTTACAATTATTGTAACACACTCAACATTGACATTATTGAAGAAGATATTATTTCCAATGAAAGTTCAGAATTACCCTTGATAAAATAGGAGCATGTTGACTTGCACAAAGATCGACCGCGATTGGATAGCAATTATTGCCTCCTCCTTCTATAGTTGATCATTCCCTGCATTCAATGGAGGAATTTTGCTAATGTCAGAGAAGAATGGTGAAGGCGTGGAGAGGAATGGTGATGGCGGGGAGAGGAATGGTGAAGGCGGGGAGAGGAATGGTGAAGGCGGGGAGAGGAATGGTGAAGGTGGGGAGAGGAATGGTGAAGGCGGGGAGAGGAATGGTGATTGCAGGGAGAGGAATATGGTGATGACGGGGCAAGAAATATGGTGATGACGGGGCAAGGAATATGGTGATGACGGGGAGAGGAATGGTATCATCAGCACTTCGATAATCAAGCGTTTGCAAACGTCAAATGCGCAGATTATTTCCAGTTCTACCAGTTGATGCGTCATGGAAGTATAACGGATGTTTGACAAAGATAATGAGAACTTAAAGAGAATATGTACTCTTGCGCAAGAAATATGGTCTTCGCATTTTGTTTTCGATATCCCTTCATGGAGACTGTATGTTTCAAATATGCATATGCACGTGGCTGTTCGCACTAGGTGAACAGGAGACAGCTATATGTCATAGCTGTTTGCACTAGGTGAAGAGGAGACAGCTATATGTATTAACTTACTTCGAAACGTACTACCGCTATACAGGGAAATCAAAAACAAAACGCAAAATCCCCCTATTTCTGATGTCTATAGTACCATCACGTGGAAAATGCGCGCATATTTCAAAGGTTTACAATTGCTTAGCCTTTTATGCGAGAAGTTAAGGCTTCTATATTTTGCCATACGTATCCTCGTGACGGAAGAAACCCAATGATCTTCGTGCAACCCTCTAACCGTAGGAGATGCAGTAGAGACATTATGTTTGAAAGAGCGCGCAAGTGCTTGATTATTGCTAGTGACGGTACATCAGTCAAGTCCACGAAGACAGCTGGATGCAATGCAACCTCCGTGACCAAGCAGCTTGCCCTCTTACTAGTTACGTTATTGGCCAACACAGTCCGAAAACTTCACAAATGTTGTATAACCATTGTTCCTACCATGCTCGGCTGTCGCCACAAACTTCAATATCAATCACCGAAATAATATCAGTGTTGTTCCTATTGTGCCCTACTAACACACAAGGTTTCAACAACATTCATGAGATTTTACCATATTTATGCTGCCTGACCTACTTAGGCCACTCACACCAACAACAGGTCAGAATTTATAACAATATTTATCCTCCACTGCCCTACTTACACATCTCGATCTAAAATGCGACCAGTATTCCGACAAGATTAGACACGTATTTCAGCTCTTAAAACGAGAGGGGTTGATAGCGCCCTCTCGTGGCCGTTAGCAGCCGTTGCGACAAACGCAGTCACTGCAGCTCTAATGGTTTCCTGCTGACGAGAGGAAAATCAATGGCAACGATCTGCCAGAGGCTGCAGTCTGAGCAACTCCTAAAGCCTGCCTAGTCAGGTTGAACTGGCATCGATCGAACGCCAACCGGTTAGTAACGCCCTCATGGTATCGTCACGCCAACCGTCCAAAGTGCTTACGTCAGCCGCATCCACTCACGAGAACTTAATTATTGGCTAAAACGTGACCGCGGAGGTGACCAGCCGAAAGGAGAATAGCTTTATAGCTAAATCTCACCCATAGGACAAATCACATTACGTCATAATAACTTCTAAGCCGAAAAATTCTTTGCAGATACTCAAAATAGTTGTTACCCAGAACGAGCTGTCGAAAAATTGATATAATACATTTTTTGAGCCCATCTACAGTCAAGACACTTTTTTCTTTCGGTTTATAGCATACAACTGCATCACAAGATTCTGGAATGTGTACAGTCACGGTTTCCAGCCGTAAGCCTACTCAGTCACGTGTCCCGGCACGAGGTATTGCTCGGCCTTTCAAAACAAGCACCCGGTACAATAAGCGTTACAAAAACGTCACAGTGTATGCAAGTGAATTTGCGCTATCACCACAGACGGGACACTCTGGATTCCATATTGAAGTTTGATTGAGGAAGGCGTTATCAGGTTGATTATAAGCCACAAGACGAGGTCATTCAGCCAAGTAGACAAAAAAACATCATGGTCCGCGATGCATCCCAGGCTTGCCGATAACCCTGGCGACCACGCAACACTCCGCGGACTAACAGACAGGCCAGGAAAACTGGTATAAAGAACAAGAAACATGGATGTTATGCATGAAGTCTATACCCACGCAAGAAACCTCAGGCATGGGAACAGATACAAGAGTATGAAACGTAATAGAAAATCGTTACAACAAAGAGCGCAACACCGAAACCTGACGTGTGCTGAATAAATTATATTTTGCCCCAGGTCCCCTGTCATATGTGAATCTGTAAACAATCCTAACCTAGTTTACAGATCGACCTCGAGCCTCCAGGGAGTACCGAGTGAATCGATTTGCGCACACGTGCCAACGGTCGTAAGAAGGGCACGCCACACCTGCCAAAAACGAGACACGAAACATTGACCATTCCGTTGGAGAGGAGGACTCATGTTTATTGAACAATTCATGGGAAATCCTGCATGACTCAAAGAACTTCCATAACAGCTTGTACACATAACCGCGGACACAGATCCTATGCATACGATTACAAAATTGGCATCCCTTTAGTTCCCTTTCCGACCTTTGAAAACACTGGTCACCAACAGGGATGGTCAAAACATGCTTTCGCATCGCATGCGGTGCAGGACATGATACTGTATCTAGTTACATGGTTTGATTACATCGACCGACCTTCAGAAAGAGAATTCGGAAGAAGTAATTCGAAGAAGTAACTAGATGCAGTAATTTGACCAACACTAATCGCACACATACCTTTCTTGCAAATACAGACGGATCTCAGATAAATGGCGTTAGATATGGACCTGCAAATACGAATGGATCTGCAAATAATGATGGATCTTGGATAAATGGTGTCGGCTACGGGCCTGCAAATACTAATGGATCTGCAAATAATGATGAATCTTGGATAAATGGTGTCCGCTACGGGCCTGCAAATACTAATGGGTCTGCAAATAATGATGGATCTTGGATAAATGGTGTCAGCTACGGGCATGCAAATACTAATGGATCTGCAAATAATGATGGATCTTGGATAAATGGTGTCAGCTACGGGCCTGCAAATACTAATGGATCTGCAAATAATGATGAATCTTGGATAAATGGTGTCGGCTACGGGCCTGCAAATACTAATGGATCTGCAAATAATGATGAATCTTGGATAAATGGTGTCCGCTACGGGCCTGCAAATACTAATGGATCTGCAAATAATGATGAATCTTGGATAAATGGTGTCCGCTACGGGCCTGCAAATACTAATGGATCTGCAAATAATGATGGATCTTGGATAAATGGTGTCAGCTACGGGCATGCAAATACTAATGGATCTGCAAATAATGATGAATCTTGGATAAATGGTGTCAGCTACGGGCCTGCAAATACTAATGGATCTGCAAATAATGATGAATCTTGGATAAATGGTGTCAGCTACCGGCCTGCAAATACTAATGGATCTGCAAATAATGATGAATCTTGGATAAATAATGTCAGCTACGGGCCTGCAAATACTAATGGATCTGCACATAATGATGTATCTTGCATAGATAGTGTCAGCTACGGGCCTGCAAATACTAATGGATCTGCAAATAATGATACATCTTGCATAGATAGTGTCAGCTAGAGACCAGCTCTCACATATACAGTAACACTCAGTGTGCTATTTTCATGGGTGTAATGCGTTAAATTCACTCATGATCCATGAGTAAGTGAACCGAGAACAAATTCGAGAATAGTCTTTATCCGATATCCCAATACTTCGTCACAGCCCGGGTGGTAATAAATTAGGACAGTGTTTCATAACAATAACTGCCAATGTCCGATCTTCTGTTCAATTATTTGTTCATTGCTTGTCAATATAAATTTCGGATTCATCTATGAGTTGTAAAGTTATGCTATACCTTCAGTGTGTATATGAATAGTTTTATTATTCGGTTACACTATCTTTCGATCTCATCACTCCACTACACCCTGCGTCCACTGACGGCACCATGAAGGAAACGTGACATGAACCTCTTCAGGAGTCAGGCCTAAGATGAGCCGAGGGCAGGGCATGACCGTGCAGTGGAATAAATGACTGACACTTCAACCTGGTTTGGCGGGCTTTGCGACCGTGTGTCTGAAGGGAAGTGTAGAGTTGTGGTGATCTAAAGATTGGCGAGGCTACTAGATCTGTGTTTTTGTCGGACGTGATGCTGATTGAGTGGTGCACAGCGGACATTGCTCCTCTGGGTGAGGGGAATTCCGCTAAATAAGAATGAAAGCAAACAATTCGAGAGGCATCGGTTTGCGTGTAGCGAGTAAGTTGCACGGGAGAGTGTTGACCAAAAGATTAGAGAAGGTACGGATGGAGCGATTTGTTAGGCTTTAGGAATGTGGAAAAGAGTACATATCAAAATTTTGCAGTTATTCAAGTCTGAAAAAAAATCTGAAGGAAAGGATGTGTTCTGGGCCTCCGTGGATCTGGAAAAGGTCTACGATAGGTTAGACAGGGTGGTGTTGCGTTAGAAAGGAATGAGCGGCAATTCGTTAGATGAGAGCAGTTAATGTGTGTTGAAGTAAAGAAAGATATTTGAGGAATGAATGAAGTTATTGGAGGAAGATCAATGTTCTAAAAGGAGAGTGTCCCGTCAGAAAAAGTTGTTCATATATCGTTGAACGGCGTGTACTCTTCTTTTTCAAACTGTTCTAATTTTTTATGGATAGTATAAAATTGAACATCTAAATCTCTGGCAAGAAATTACCTTGCGGTGATCAGATGAAAAAAGGTGGATTCGGCATTCATTGGATCATCCGACCAGCAATACAAACAAAGGCTGTGGATGAACAACGACTGTTTGTGTCTGTATTTAATACCTGCAGGCCGATTGCTTAGCACGCCTAGTTACGACATCATACAACAGTGATATATGGAAATGAGCAGAAACTCGAACTTTACAAAATAAGAATATCCCCCAACAGTAAACGTATCAATAAAACGAGATCATATTTGTTGATGATGAATTTATCAATAATTCGAAAGATATTTAACCAGTCTTTGAAGTGCCTTTGCTCTCATGTGGATGAACTAAAGGAAACCGATGAGAAATGAAGAGCGAAGGGCGGGTGTAAAGAGTTGGGTGCAGTGAGGAGTGTAATGAGCTGCACGACATTGGATCTGGAAGTAGAGATAGGGTGGTGCTTGAGCGGATTGAATGTTTCGAGATTAAATATTTCAGAGTTATGACCGCAGTGACGCTGGGGATACGATCAATGATGACTGTTCGAATGCGAACAGGGATGGTGAGAAAGTTGGAGGGCGGTGTGGATTTCTGTGTTCTGGGGTGGGTCGGACCCACAGTGAGGATGAATGCTTGGGAGAGCGGTGGGAGAGGTGATGCAAGCGGAGGGGAGTGGACGTTGGCCCAGAGGAAGACCAAAAGTTGGGCGAAAAACAGGCTCTAGGGAGGAGAGGCATACAGTATGGAGGTAGAAAACGAGCATGCAATTTATATGCATGAGTGGGGTATGATTGTGTAGGGGTGAGATTTTACACTCCCCGGCTGCGCTTTCCGCCCTAGTCGTCTCGTTATGAAACTGATGAACTTGGGTTGTTGGGCACAGGGATTGACCAGTGAAGGTTGTTGGGCCCTGCTGTTAATACTGATCTCAGGCCTCACTCATGTTCCAAAGAGTGTTGCAAGGTCTATTCCGGACCCATTAGCTCTAAAAGGATAAGTACTGGTATGTGTGCATGTGCACGAGATGAGCGTGAGGTGGGTCTTACCGTAGGTCACCCTCCATCTGAAGGAGTCAGCCTTGCGTCCGTGTTCAATATTTCGATCCAAGACGGTACAGTCGATAACTCACCCCAGCCTGTTCACTTTTAGAACGCAGTTCCCCAACAGCCGCTCGTTAATGGCCTACAATTAGTTCACTTAGGAGATGGGTAACCGCTACGAAGTCTGTACGGCGCCATTCATAACAATATCTCCTCCAAAAGAAAAAATACGTCTAGACTCCTTCATAATCTAGTCCTTCTGACTTTGTTGAACATTACAAAACCGAGATTATGTTTGAAATCCGCGTCTTGGCCAACCCATTTATCAATCATTGATAGCAATATGTGTACGTTTGAACAAACACTACTTGATGACCTGCCTGGCTAGAAAACTTCGTTGGCAACAGATCCCCAACTTTGCAACACCCCCAACCTCTTTCCCGAGGACTCAATTGTCTTCTTTTTTAGTGTGCCGAGGCCTAAAACATTTTTAACTCTGATGGCGAAGGCAGCGTACCTGAAACAAGGCAATTAGCGACTGTGTCCAATCAACCGTTCGCTGGCGGCATTCAATAGGACGGGCTGCTGCGTGGTACTGAGTTGTACATTGTACGCTGTTATGAAGTACATTAAGACTTGCCTGTAGCTCACTACAATAGAACTAAGGTTTTAGACAAACGTTTGTCCTCTTATTACACGAAACGCAAAGCGTTTGATGTTGCCGCGATGCCGCGTCGTTGCTATTCCTGACATTGTTACTGTTTAGCCCCGGTGCTAACGGTTGCTGCTGTGCAGCTGATGCATAGCTTCGTTATTTCCAACAGATGAATTGTGTACAAGCACAATTCAATGCGTTTGTACGTAACAATATCCTGCCAGGACACTCCTGACGGCTTCAGCTGCTGCTACTGTAAATACAACTGGTGTTGTCTTAGCTGCTGCTGCTACAGCAAATACTGCGACAAATACCATTACTGCTGCTGCTGCTTCAATGACTGCTGCTATACTGCAAAAACAAATGCTACCTCTGACGCTACTATATACAAATACTGCTGTCCGCGGTCAGTCGGTATCTCGTGGCTAGTGCTGCTACGGGTACAGTAGCCATGCATTCGCTACAGCGATGAACACAGCTGTGCGCTGGGCTGTACACTAATTGCAGCTAGTAAAGTACCCACAGGTGGTGTCACGTGTAACACCTAGGCTGTTTCCTGATAAGAGTGCTGACATTGGAGTCACTGCGAGCTAGGCCATAGAGGTTCTATGGATAACGTGTCGTCCTCCTACCACGGTCCCCCCATGGGGCATTGTGAGATGATGCAGCAAAATGCCATCCCATAACTGGGAACGTGACAAGTTTCAACTGCTGGCAGCAGTGTTCATTTGTTCCTGCTGCTGCATCGTACGCAGTCGTGGACTCGGCACAGGACAGGTAGTGCAGCCAGGAGTTTGTCTGCTGCATTTGTCACAGTAATGTAGCAAGACTGTCAACTTGCTTTAGCTGATGGTGTACCCGCCAGTACTGTACAGTACCTGCAACTACTATAAATGCAGCAGGACAGCACAGTACCTAAAACAGTGCTACACAGTACCTGCCGCAGCACTGCTGAGTAACTGCCGCAGCACTGCGCATCACCTTCCACAGCACAGAACCTTCCCCGGGACTGCACAGTACCTGCCCCAGCAGCCTCAGTGGCCAGGAGCGACAGGCATGCCGTGTTGATGTACAAAGCCTCGGGCGACCCCGTCCAATGCCCCGGGCTGGGACACTACAACAATAGGTGACCTCTGACGGGACATTGTGAAGGCTGGCTATCCGAGACCGGCGATACCGACGGTAGCATAATGAAGAGCCGCATCACGGCGGATTGAGGGAGATGATCTCTAGGTGTAGGCAGTGCCTAGGCTATTGAAGGGGTGATTGTCTAGGTCATGTTGTTCAGTTAAAGTAGGCATCTAGGTTATGGGAGTCGGTTATGTAATGAAGCGTCTATTAAAAGGGTGCGTACTTTGGACGTGAAGTCCTGTTGGGAGCCCAGCGCTGGCGTTAAAATTATTTACGCACACGCGCACTATCGCCACTTCACTTCAGCTCACTGTCATAACCGCTAAAAATCTTTCAGCACACGTGCTTTCACGCTAAACAATGTTTCAGCCCACGCGCATTTGCGCCACAATCATAGCATCCCTCACTTAGAGCAGCCATTGTCATATCCATGGAGGTATAATAGAACCTATTATACCTCCATGGTCATATCAGCCACGAGTCGTTCCATTTTACTGGTTATCACTTCAATGAAACTTCAGTAACCGGACACTGTTATAACTGGAGCTAAAAAAAACGCATTACTTACCCTAGAATAATACGTACATTCGCCCTGCTGGTAAGAAACACGTATTTTTACCCCGCGTGTTAGAAACACGTACCCCTAGGTTAGGTTTGGTTGGGTAGGCTGACTGAGGAACGCTACACATGTTCGCTGTTAAAAAATGGCACCGTAGTTAGGTAATCGAAACAACTTGTGGCTGATATGACAGTTGACGGAAATGAAAGGGGCTGATCTGACGTTAGCAATAAAAGAATTTAGTGCCATGTATAGCGACCCGTCCTGTTGAGCTGACAAGGCTGGTAAAGGTAATATCTAGACTATAAAAAAAGCCAATCGTAACATGTACTGTTACACATGCAAGATTACTGCCAAGGTCACCGTCGCGCATCCGCAAAATAATCATCGATGTGCTTGCTGAAATCGACATATAGTCATTCCGTCAGCCCTGTGCACCTCGTCCTATTCATGCCTCTTTTCTATCAAGTCCATACCTAGCGTGGAAAAAAGACAGTGCAACAGTCACGGATTTAGACGCGTGATTATTGATAGCACTTTTACTTGCCTTTTATGCAGTGAACAAAACGTCAGGTGTACTGTTGAGTGACTCAGGGCACTGTCGCAAGACTGGAATTTTCAGTGACAAATTGTGTCACACCAATACACAAGTAATTCCAAACACTGTTCGTACACGAATGGATTTGTTTGGTTACGGACCTAGTAACGTTCACATGGAAATGATTTTCAACATGTTATTGTCGGGAAGTACAAGTGTTTAATGAATCTAGACCACTGGTAACCAGATATGGTCAAAGTCGTTACGCGGGGAAATTCTCACAACCAGCACTTAATAGAATGGAGGAGTAATGCCTAGTGCATATCACAGATCACAGCACTCCACAAGCTGGCACAAAACTCGCCTCCTCCACGATATCCTCCGAAATGCTAAAGGCTGTTGCGGGCCGCCTGCAGAGAGTGGCCAGCATAGCTCGAGGGAGGAGGGTTCACAACATTGCATCGCTTGTTCAATGCGAGAGAAAATATTTCCAACGACATCTCGGATGCATGCGATGATCACTTGGCTCTGTTTAACAACCACTCTGCCAGCCAGGGTAAATCCTGCCACCTACAACCGACGCAGTGCATGTGTTGAAACGGCCAGAAAACAACATGCAAGTCAAAATGTCGACAAAGAAATGCTAAACAAATAAAAGGTTAAAATAACATCACACACGAAGACAGTAATCTTCCTATTAAAGTTTATTCCATGCTGAATGATTTGGCTACATCCAATTCGCAACAGGAACGTGTCACTTTTCAACGTCCCATTCAGTGCCTAATCCTTCAATACTCCCTGGAGAGTGGCTTCACATAAGTTACCGGATTGGGAGCGGCAAGACCTATGCTCTCCTCACGACATCCATTGGACAACTAACCGCTCGCAAAAAACACCAGCGCTGGTACACGTTTCTGAGCAGCTACCTCAACTGGCTTGCCCAGGTATTCTTCAATGATGCGGCACACCCTCTTCAAAAACACCAACACTAGTCCGTGCTATTCAACGCCAAGCAAGTTTTAAGCAATTTATCGTAAGATTCATCATACCAAACCTCCTATGGCGGAAGTAGAAGTTTGAGAGATTGCGAAACAGCATCTTGAATTGATGTTAGACGCTAATAAGTTTAGGCGTTGGTGGCGTCCGGCAGCGTTGGCAAGCGGCGATCGGCACAGGTGTCAGTCCAGTCTGGGCTGCTTGTGTACGTCTGTTCGTACGTCTTTCGTTCGTTCGCTCGCAGCTTACGTAGGAATAGATGCGATGCGAGTGCAGGTGTGTGTATATAGGCGAGCTGAACGCTACCTCTGAAAAGTCCGATCAGTTGGTTTGTGCGTTTGTTTGCGCGACACTGGAATATACCAACTGGCAAAGACGCTGCCCTGGCAGTGAGCACTACAGAGTACCACAGAGCCCTCTCCACCAATATCCTCTTCTGATTAATTAGCTACAATCGCTCATTCCAAAATCGGTCAGTCAACTGAATTATTCGTGTTATTCGCCCGACGATATAATTTGACTCGCAGGGCACGAGACGTGGGTTATGTGGGACGCCGGCTCACCCGAGGACAGTCTAAGTCGCTGCGTAGGAGGATGGGTAGGACAAAACTAAGGTATCCTGCAATACAGACAGTGAACACAAGGCTCACAACAGCCTCGTGATGCGAAGGGGAGGGGCACGAGTCCAGGAGAGTTTAAAGGTCCAGCAACGCCGATATACTAAGCGGATCGGAACAGATACCTGAAGAGGGACGATTGCCTCTCCAGCGACACTGGGCGGTGACGAGGTGCGTATGGAATTAAAGGCGCGGTACTCCAACGCTTAATACTAAACATTTATATGAAGACTCTGAAGGGACGGTTTAAAGATTAGGTGCGGGTTATTTTCAAATATTTAATTTTGATGATATATTATGATAGGGAACTCATCATGTGAAAACAATCAACGCGGTGGGGGTATTCTCAATAATTGCCATTACATTTCGATAAAATTGATGATCTATTGTGAAGGTTTCGGAAGGTATCCCATCTTCTGAAACATTCATATTAGATTAGAAGTAATTAATATCATGAATATGTAATGGTCTTTTTTCAAAATAACTGCTGCCAAGAACCAATAGCTAGAGCGTAGTGCCCAAATGTGAGGGGACATCCAATTTCAGTCGAACCACTTTACAGTAAGACTTGTGGGGATTATTTCCCTTCCCACATTTAACATACACTTTTATCCATTATAATACACATTTTGATAATTGACACTGGTTTACACCTTCGAATCAAACAATCGGGTATGTAGCCAACACTTACGTCACTTGTGTATT
>SDVV010030285.1:0-11695 GCA_016164225.1 Gammarus roeselii | reverse complement strand
TCTCCTTCCCAACGCCTGCTTCAGACCATCCATCCACCCAAACTTCGGTCTACCTCTAGGCCTGCGACCACTCGCCTCCGCATCCATCACCCTTTTCACCAATCTCCCTTCATTCATCCTCTCCATGTGCCCGAACCATCTAAGTACACGCGAATCCACTCTGTTCTCCAACTTCTTCACCATCCCTGTTCTGATTCGAACCACGTCGTTGGTGATCTGGTCTCTCAGCGTTACTCCAGCCATGCTCCTCAAACACTTCATCTCGAAAACATTCAACCTTCTTCTCTCCTCTGCTCTCACCACCCAAGCCTCAGCTCCGTAGAGTACAGTTGGGACCACCCTCATACAGCCCTCTCTTTGCTTCCATCCCCAACGTCCTACAGCTCATTACACTCTTTAGTGCACCCAACACTTTACATCCTTCCTTCACTCGCGCCTTCACTTCGGTTTCCACGATACGATTTGATAAATATCCTAAACACTTGATATTGTTATATTCAATACCATAGACGGCTCCTCAAGCGGTCGCGAAATGCAGTGGACCTGATAAAAAAAAGCTTACCTATGCCATATAACTGCATACTGGTTTAAATTCATTTCTTATCTGTTGACATTAAACGAGTAACAAGCAACCTGTAAAATAAAATCCGGGAATGGCTCCGTGATGTCATATTTTTTTCCCCAACGTATAGCTACATTAGATCGAAAATACGCCTTAAATCAAGAGCACATCTCGATGTGCTCTGTATGGTATTCTGGTCAGACAATGAGTTAGCAGTTTTTAAGACTGAGGTATATTATAATTCGCATGAGCAACTAAGTAAAGGGGAAAGATGGCCACGCTCTCATATTTTTCTTCCGCAAGCAGACGTCGGTGGTGCTGAGCGACAGTCTTGGACGCTTCCGTGTTGTAGTGGCCAAGTCACGACCCAACCTAGGCATCGCGATAGAGGGCGGCGCGGACACCAAGCAGCGTCTGCCGAGGGTGATCAACATTGCCGGCAACGGAGCAGCCTTCGAGGCTGGGGGCATCAAAGTTGGACAGCTCATCCTGGCCGTCGATGATCAGAGCCTAGAGGGTAAGTGCTGATTGAAAGTTGTTACCGGCAACGGATGCGTCGGACGAAAAGGATAACACGCACGATACAGGTTTGATAAGCTTACGAGAGATTTCATTAACATGATTGACAAAGTGACTTCTCTTGTTGTTTATTTCTGAGCGACTTTTCTTGTTGTTTATTTCTGTTTAAACAAACTCACGTAAGCGATTTTTAACTAATAGGCAGGTATTTCTTTCCAATCCTTTTCAGATTACCGGGACTTTTTATTGGTTCCTGGGGTAAATTATTGGCCTTCCTGTCGGGGGAATGACTATTTCATCAACAATCTTTTGCCCTTGAACGATCGGACAATTTTGAATCGACTGTTTGACCTTGCAGGAATGTCCCACGAGGAGGCCGCCCGGGTCATATCGTCTTGCTGGATCAGCCGCTCACGACCAGAGGTGGAACTCCTCATGATGGACAGGAAGCCAACGCCGGCGGACATGCGGCGGTCATCTGCGGCTGCTAATATGGGCCAGACGTAGGCACTCCACGAAGGTGATTCATAGAAAATAGAAGTAGCCGGACCTAAGCGCAATCCCTAAGAGATTCGATGCAGGTAGCATCGGTCCCAACTAAGCGATTCCGGAAGGTGATCAGCAGCAGAGGTCTTCAGCCAGACTGGGTCACTTTCCGGAAGGATTCGATCAAGTGACCCCAGTCAGGCCTAGGAGCTTCCGAAGGCGATTCGCGGCAGGTGGCATCAGGCAAACCTAAGCTCTTTCAAATTGTGATACGCAGCAAGTAGCTTCAGCCAAACGTAAACACTACTCGAAGGTGATGTGGAGCAGGTGGCTTCAGCCAAACCAAAGCGGTTCTGAAGGTGAATTAAATCAGATCCAAGCACGATTCGTAGGCTACTCGCAGCTTCGGAGGTTACGTATCTTATAACTTTTGTTGCCTCGATTCTCTCGATACAAAGCTATTCCTCTGTAATGAGTAAGAGCCATATTATTTTACATTGCGCTTCTGGCTTAGTTCGAATGAATCCTGAAGTGAAGAGATTACAGAGACGTTTCTATGAGAGAATCTTGACAGCATCCGTTGAACGAAGTTTTCGTCCGATTTAGATCTTTTTGTCTTCTAACCATACTCGACAATCTCAAAACTTTTAAGTTCCTCGACTGTCCTCGAGTTTTTAGGAAAAAGAAACTTTTGGCCGCTAGGCGGCGCGTGTGTTTTGCGCCTATTGGTATAAATGTCTTCCAGGTACCGGGGCACGCTTGACCGTCTGCCGGCTGAACCCCCAACATTTTCCTTCCTATATAAGCGTGAGCTGGCCTGCCTCATCATTCATGAGGTCTAGCGAAGCTGCTTCCCGTAAGGAGACGTTGGTGCGTAGTTATGGGAGCAGGGGGGGGGGGGGAGGAGCCCAAATATGGCTATTACTCATTACAGAGAAATAGCTTTTTATCGAGATAACAAAAGTTATATTCTCTTCCACTCGTAGGAGCCATATGGTTTTGCATAAGAAATACCATGATGTAGCGCAAGCTGGCGGATGCCAAAAGAGCGCAGAAGTTCCATGGATCGGCTGCATCTTAAACTGGGGGTTCCCAAAGAAGCGCTTGTCGTGTAAGGGAATGATAACAAATTTGTATAAATGGTGGTAATTACTTTACATGTTGACGAATACAAGAATTGTTCGACGACAGCGAAAAGCTAGGTCCTAGCGGCAAACTAATATGCGGGCCCTGGACATGAGGGTCCAAATAATATTTGGGTATGGGAAAATACAAATATGGCGTTGTGGCAACGGCAGTGAACATACTTGCTCGACGCGACCAAAAACAATGTGCGGGCCGTGAGCATGAGCAATCAAAGAGTAGTTACGTAATCAATACATATTGCTCTCCAGAGAGGGTGGGTGAACCGTCCGGTAGGCAATAAATTCTAAATATACCAGTCACAAAAATGTGTACAATAGCTAGCTCCCATGGTAACAGAGTTGTACTGCAAATAGGATTAAGGGAATACATATTTCGTAATCCGTAATCTGAAGGCTTTGCGCGGAGTGTCGCCGGATGCATTGGTAAGATAATGAAGTACGTACTCTATGCTACGTAGAGGAGGTGCTGGCAGCAGCGGATGCAGTGTCCGAAACGTATGAGGCGAGAAGGACTATCTACCTGGTTCCCAAGGAGACGCAAGGTTGGTAGGGCTTCTCTACTGTGAAGAGGCAGCTGTGCACGAATACGTGGGGCAACCTCCAAAACGCCTTGGATGAGATGTCTTGAAGCGGGACTCCACGCGTCCAAGCGAGCGAAGAGGCATACTTGCGGACATCGTGAGTTTTAGCAAAGGCATGCGGTGTGGCCTCATTGATAAGCGAGCAGATGTAGTGCCCTCCGATGACGCCCTAGGAGGCTTGCCGGAAATTGGATGGATGATCAAAAACTCATTGTGCGATGGACATTGTGCTATGTAGGCTTTGAGTGCGTCATAGAGCATAAGCCGTGTGCCCGGCCATCCGGCAGCAGTGAGGCGATAGATATGAGCGGTGGTGTGTGGGCGAGGGTCTGGTTTTTGTAAAGGAACTTGTTGGCGGTCAGGATGAGCGCACATAGAGGGTTCGTGGAGATATGTAGTCCCGTGCGTGACATGGCTGCAAGTTCAGAGACCCTGTTGCCTGCTGTGAACGCGACGGGAAACATAGTTTTCTGAAAGAGTGCCAAAACTGACATCGTCTGAGTATTGAAGCGCGGAGAGGCGAGCATGTCGAGCACCGGCTCGAGCTTTCACTGCGGCACGAAACGTCGTTGCGGCGGATCCTCGTGAAACTGGGCCCGAGCCAGTTCATGAAAGATCGCCCCGCGGGTTGTGACGCCAAAGCCATGTTAAAGGGGCAAGTGGAGCGCATTCATGTACACCAGAATTGTACGAGGATTGAACCGCTTCTGCTTGCCGGCATAGCGCAGGAACATCACGAGGGTGGACTGGTTGATGAACTGCGCCTGCGTGGCGCGTAGCCCCGTTTGGAAACAAATCCAGACGCTTTGGTATTGGCGTTGTGTGGGCTGCCTGTGCGTGTTAACCAGGGAGTCCGCCAGCGAGCTATTGAATTTGATCGTGAGCACCGTTTTTTAAAATTGAAAGCGAGATAACGCGAGAAGGGTGGTGTACCTACTTTTAATCTACATTAAGCCTACTCGGTATCTACGTTAAATCTACTCTTTTTACGTTATAGCTACTTAGTATCTTTGTTAAACCTACTCGGTATCTACGTTAAACCTACTCGGAATCTACGTTAAACCTACTCGGAATCTACGTTAAACCTACTCAGAATCTGAGTTGAACCTAGTCGTAATCTACGCTGCACCTACTTTGCCGCTCTTCAATTGCCGTACGGGGGAGTCTGCATTAACTTCGCGTTGGAACTCTGGTGGAAAACGGAAGCTACTACTACCGGGGGAGGCTGGTGCCGTGAACGCGGTCTGTGCGTGAGCGGTAAAGGTGTGCGCGGTGAGTCGGGACTGGGCGAGCGGAGGGAGGGGAGGGGTATGTGGCGAAGAGCGGGGGTGTTCTTCTTCGAGATGCGCCTCCTCCTCCTCCCATGTGGGTTCAAATTCTGCCCCTCCTTCTTCCTCTTCCTCGTCCTCGTACCCCCCGTTGCCTTCCCATCCGAGATGCTGTCCTTTCATTTGGTAGAACCTGACCTCCACATCGTTGGAACCGCCCTACGGGGGAGTCTGCATTAACTTCGCGTTGGGACTCCGGTGGAACAAGGAAGCAATTAATAAAAATAATGAATCCACATTCTCGGAAAGGGACTGGAGACGAGCCTTAAGCCGGTCTTCGAGAGAGCCAAGCGCCAAAAGCACCTTGTCGAGCTTCGTGGCCATGGCCGAGCTAGGGGGTGCGGTAGCCCGAGCGTCGTTGTCAGAGGAGGGGCTCGGTAGCTGTGGAGCGGTCTATATCGGGGGGCGAGCGGGGCCGCGGGCGACACTCCCTTACGTGACGCTGTGCGGGCCTGCGCGGAAGTCAGAGCCACCTCATATTGACTCCCGCAATCGGAGACTCCGAGGAGTGGGGCGGGGAGATATGGAGGAGCAATGACTTGAGCGATATTGCGGCTCCCTCGTCCGATGTGGTCCGCATGGACACGGAGAGCAGGGCCGGGTCCCTCGGGGTGTACTCCCGCTGGGAGCGAAACCCCTCTTGGTTGGGTGGTGGTATGTCCAGCGAGCAGTCTTCCCGTATGAGGAAGACAAATCGCCGAGGGTGATGTGTCCTTTGTCGCGCATGTGTGACCCAGAAACCGAGGGTGAGGCAGGCGCGTCGGAGGTAGGGGACCGCGAAGGGGGACCATTCGTGTGATTAGGGCTATCCCTGCTGGAGCCCCTCAAAGATTGGGGGGAGAGACGACT
This sequence comes from Gammarus roeselii, assembly GCA_016164225.1. Taxonomy (NCBI): domain Eukaryota; kingdom Metazoa; phylum Arthropoda; class Malacostraca; order Amphipoda; family Gammaridae; genus Gammarus; species Gammarus roeselii. Next base: position 6,225 of record SDVV010030285.1, on the reverse strand, counting down.
TTGGTCGGCTGCTGTCGTGCTGTCCTCCTTTGCCTTCCTTTTGCTAGTCTCCGAGCAGCGAGGTGGATTGCGTTGTGTGCCTGGAAGTGTGAGGTGGCGGGAGTCAGGGTGCAAAAGGACCTTGTATCCGATGTGGCGTTGCCAGAGTATCGCCGTCTCATTGACCTATTTCTGTTCAGGAAAGCCTCGTAGGCTGCACTGTCTGAGGTCGCTTTCATGGCCGATAGGCAGATAGCGCACCCTGCTGGCCTATACACGTATCCCGCGAAGCAGCTGGAGTGTCTCAGGCAGGTAGTATGGAGGTCGTTTTTGGGCAGAGGATAGGCACATCGTGGGCTGGTGTGCGGGAAGGTGTTTCCGTCATGTTCTGAAATCAGGGAGAGAGAAGTATAAGTCAGAGGTTAAGAGTTATACGAAAGCTTGGGTATAGCACAATATTTTGCGGAAAGAGTTTTGATTCTACCAAAATTTGTGTGATTATGTCGAAAAAAAACTTTTACTCAGACAACTTTCCATTTCGACAATTTTTGTCGAGAACTGTATCGACAAATTCTCACGTTGAAAGATTTCTGTCTCGACAACTTTCTGCCTCTACAAATTTCTGTTTCAACAATTTTGTTCAGAACTGCATCGACATATTGCCGTGTTGACAGTTTTCTGTCTCGACAAATTTATGTTACGACAATTTTTGTCGAGAACTGTAACGAAAAATGGTTGTGCCAACAGATTTCTTTCTCAACAACTTTCTGTTCTGACAATTTTTTGTCGAGAACTGTATCAACAAATTGTGGTGTCGATAGGTTTCTGTCTTGACAAATTTCTTGTTTCAACAATTTTTCTCGAGAACTGTATCGACATATTGTCGTGTTGACAAATTTCTGTCTTGACAACTTTCTGTTTCGACAATTTTTGTCGAGAACTGTATCGACAAATTGTCGTGTCGTGGAACGCCGCTCACTGAGAGCAAATTCAGTGCGGCAGGGCAACAATTGCCGACCCCATCTGTGGCTCTAGGGGCAGTGAGTCACTACTCCACTGCCCAGATGGGCCGCCGCGCACCTAATCTTACCTTTCGAGAAGGTGCTACGATCTGTCAGGATCAGGTGAGGCGTGAGTGCTCTGCGTCCGAAGACAGAGCGACGAATGAAAGATGGGGTAGGCCAGCTCACGCTTACATAGGAAGGAAGGGGTTTGGGGGTTCAGGCGGCAGACGGCCGAGCACGCCCGAGTATCTGGAAGACATTTAGACCGATAGACGCAAGACGCCACGCGCCGCCTAGCGGACAAAATTTTATTTTCCAAAAACTCGAGGACAGTCGAGGAACATGAAAGTTTAGAGTTTCTCGAGTAAGGTTAAAAGACGCAAAGTTCTAAATCGGTCCCAAGCTACGTTCTACGGATGTTATCAAGATTTTCTCGTAAAGCGTCTCTGTAATGTTTTATCTTTAGGATACGTTTGAACTAAGCCAGAAGCGCAATGCAAAACCATAAGGCTCTTACGAGTGGAAGAGAAAAGGTTGGTTTGACGCAGGTGGCTATAGACAAACCTAACTCCTCGAAGGTGATTTGCAGCAAATGGCTTTGATCGAACTCGAAATGACCATGAAAGTGATTCACAATAGGGGACATCGGCCAGACCTAAGCGCCAGCCGAAAGATGTTTGTAACAGGTGGCTTCAGCAAGACCTAAGCTCTCCCTAAAGGAGATCGCAGCAGGCGACTTCAGCAAGACCTCTGCGGTTCCCGAACGAGATTCACAGCAAAGACAGGCCTAAAAGCTTCCCCGAAGGTTATTCGCAGCAGGTGACATCAGACAGCAGTAAGCGCTTCCCGAGAGTACTGTGCAGTAGAAGACAGTGACCAGAGCTAACTTGAATCCACTGATATATTCAATTCCCGGCATCTACTGACCAAGCCACCTCCCACGACGTAGCGGAAATAGGACGCGCGTGACGTGATGATCATCCGAAGGGGTCGGAAGCGCCCCGATTTTAATTCATCCGTCGATCGTGGATAAAGCCCGGTATCAATGAAACTCAATCTGTGGCAGTCGGCAATGGGTGCTGCGGACGACACGATCTAGTACGCTCCAACAGTCCTACATAGCGACATATGTCAGATCTACCACACCCTGACAGTTATCCTCGGCAGTTGGTATCAGCTAGACCAATGATTCTCTTGAGGAATAAATACCAGATCCGAAGCGAGAGCATTACACTACAAACAAATAAGTCCTCAACAAACAACAATAATGCGGGAGCCAGAGGACGCCTCAATCTCATTCAGCGGTAAACTCAACTCAGGAGATGCTTGGGGCATACGACTCGGGTACTTAAGCGACTAATGTGACCCTTGGGGCTCCCTAACAGAGCAGTTACAGATCACTCATTGCTCTCATAATTTTCGATGTCGTTGTAGTTTTGATTCTAGTGAGCTAGTAACAAAAGTTCCCTAAATGTTTTCTAATCCACACAAATAACGGACAACACCGCCACTGTTTCGTAACCTCGGTTTTATTTTGGTACGTGGGATCCAATTTATTCAACCGTTTGGTATGCCATTAACTGTCCATCTTGGCCGGTTTGCAAAGGCTGAGAACAACAACTGATGCTGGTTTCCTTTATTGAAACTATTACTTGACGAATGATTAACGTTGCGAATATTGATCAACTGAACAGAAGTCGGTACTGACGTGCGGTGGTACAATCGAGTACATTTTCAAAATCAGTTTTTTTTAATTTATGTTTGTGATCTAATGATATGTATGTATTGATATACAGCTGTTTCCCCCTAATTAGGAGGGTTGCTTAGTTAGGCTGACACTGAAGGGGGAGGCGCCAAATCTCCCCGCGACAAGACCGCCTTGTCCATGCCGAAGCTCGAACTCGTGACATGCAGCACCAGAGGCTGACACTGCAGTCGGATACGCTAACCACTCGATCTAATGATTGTCTGTAATTTAGTCAAAATTTCAAGAAAAGGTTGTCGAGATGTCGTCATGAAGTTGATCATTTAAGAAATTACACAGGTGTTTTTCTTAAGAAAATTTATTTGACTCGGTATTGAAATATGCACGTTGCGACTCTTCAAGTCCTCTGTCATTCATGCAGAACGTTGGTTTTGTGTCATATGCACTGTTCCTCGTCCCCTTAGATCATGGGTTATGTGTCATACACACTGTTCCTCGTTCTTTCAAACTATATTGAGATGAACTTTATTTCATTGCTGTTTTCGTGGATGAGAACGGGGGAAAATTAGGGTTAAAAAAAAAACACTTGAAAAAAAGCCATCTACATGCTCTCTCTTAATTCATGTGGTTGGTTTATCTTCCTTCTATATCTCCGGATGATCTTTCTATAACTTCAGAACTTCTTCCTATATCTCCGGATCTTCTTCCTATATCTCCAGACCTTCTTCATATATCTCCGGATCTTCTTCATATATCTCCGGATCTTCTTCCTATATCTCCGGATCTTCTTCCTATATCTCCGGATCTTCTTCCTATATCTCCGGATCAACCACAAACCTGTCCCATTCTATATTATATTCCTCACCGTGAATAACAAAGCTACGTCAGTGGTATCCCCCAGTCCTCCCCTGCATACCTACGCAAATGAAGGGTTATTCAACTGACTATAACAGTGAAAGTTTACTTCTAGGCGACCGTGAGTGATGAGACAACTTGATGCTGTTCAAACTGAAGTTGGAGGAGAACTTCTCGAACAAAGATGCTCCACTCTTAAATACCTGGAGGAAACAGGAAGGAGGAAGGGTTGTAGCCGAAAGCAAAGTGCACCTTACGCACCTCCTATGCACTTCTCAACAGGCACTTTGAACCAAGATGGAGTTGAGAGATCAGCGTCAGTAGCAGGGCTCTACAGCTTTCCCTCGCTTACCCGTACTGTCATGATTTCCAGGCCATTCCACACCCAAGTCTAGCCCGTTTCTCCAATGGACGACAAGGGCGGGAACGCTCATCATCCGTTCACAATCGTTCATTACTAATAGACAATGATGAGTAATAGAAGTGTAGGCCAGGTCATGTGCCTATCAGTGCTGCCTAAAAACTCAGACTGTTTCCACTGCACGGACCCAAGGGCTTTCTATAGTAGTGGTATGGCCGATAAATTATGCTAGTGATGTTTGAAAAAACTGAACAAATATTTAAGGTTTCTAGTTTATGACCCTGTTGAAGTGAGATGTGTTTCAGTTTAGTCTGAAAAACTGTGCTTTATCAGAATTTATACCCTCATAAGAGTCTATCTGGACAGAACAGTGCTCTTCGGAGTCAATGTCAGCAAATGTGATTTTAAAAAGATTCGAGCCGTACAGCTGGAACTTAGTTCGCGTTCATATTACCAAAGGAAAAGGAGACTCGAGTGATTTGAAAAGATACTGGCACTGGCTTTTGATGTTTATTGACACAGCTCGACGTGATATTTTCTGGTGGCTTGTGAGAAGGTGGCAATGAGAAAAATGTGTATACTAAGTGTTGCTTTCAATAGAATAATTCTATAATAGTATGACTTACACACGTTACTCTGTTATGGTTGAAGGATTGTCAGAGTAAGTTGAGCGACAGTTTTTAAGGACGGAGCGCAGGGACACAGGATAGTTAGATCTTTACAAAGCACAGCACTTTTATAATCGAATCTTCTACAAAGCTGGACGGCTCCAGAAGAGAAGTTGCTGAGCACGAGTCGTTGTTCATGTGAACCGAGTCTTGTTCTCATGAATGAAGCACGTGTCTTTGTTCTTGTGTATCGAGCGCGTGTGTCTGTACTCGTAGATGAAGCATGTGTGTCGGTACTCATGAACAAGTACAAGCACGTAATCGGTTCAAAGCACTCATGAACCGATTACGTGCTTGTACTTGTGAGCTTATCACGTGTGTCTGTACAGGTGAACCGAGCACGTTTTTTGTACTCTTGAACCGATCACGTTTGTTTGTACCCGTGAACCGATCACGTTTGTTTGTACCAGTGAACCGATCACGTTTGTTTGTACTCGTAACCAAGCACGTGAGTCTGTCTTCGTGAACCGAGCACGTGTGTTTGTCCTCGTGAACCGACCACGTGTCTTTGTACTCGTAAACCGGGCACGTGCGTTCGTACTCCTGAAAACACGAACACGTGTCTGTATTTGTGAACCGAGAACGCGTGTTTGTACTCGTGAGCCGAGCACATGTGTGAGTACTCGTGAACCGAGCATGTGTGTTTGTTCTCGCGGACAGAATACGTGTGGTTTTATTAAGGGATTTTTGTACAATCGTCATCCAACGTTCACCTATCCTGCATCTTTTTTTAGAATATTGTGATTAGTAATTTATTTGATTGAATGTAGACGCATAAACCATTGCAGTAATTTTTATATGTCGAAACATATACAGATCAGGAAGTGTTGTCTGAAATTAATTTAAACAAAAATTGTAAATTGCAGTGGGGCTAAATCGTCTGCAGTGAAAATTGAGCTAAGAAGCTGAGTTGCGTATAGGCACATTTCCAAAAGGTATTACAGACTTTTTGAAGTTCTCATCAATTTATCCAACGTATTTCTTTCATTTTTTATTTCAATTCCGGTGTCGCAACTAATAGTGTGAACTTTTATAGGATTCTTTAACTGATGACGTCGATGATGAACTGCACCAGGACGAGCAGGCAGACTTATTGGGATTCAGCGGATTTGATGCCCCTTCCGTGAGATGGTCGTGGGGCTGTTCTCGATCTATGGATATTTGAGTTAATTCTACCGTAGTTTACCTCATAAATGGCTGCCAAATGAAGAATAACATAGTATCATGACTACCGATAAGTACTCGGAAGGATTGGATTCAATTTAATTGGCTAACAGGTGCTTCTACCCTGAGGCGAACTCAAAATGGAGGTCTTATCAGAAGCTTGTGCTTGATGGTGTAGTTTATTGTATCTGTATCAGGGTTGGCGAGCTAAAGCTAGCGACCGTGCGCACGATGATGTCATTGTTGGCGAGCTTTAGCTAGCGACCGTGCGCACGATGATGTCATTGTTGGCGAGCTTTAGCTAGCGACCGTGCGCACGATGATGTCATTGTTGGCGAGCTTAAGCTAGCGACCGTGCGCACGATGATGTCATTGTTGGCGAGCTTAAGACAGCGACCGTGCGCACGATGATGTCATTGTTGGCGAGCTTTAGCTAGCGACCGTGCGCACGATGATGTCATTGTTGGCGAGCTTAAGCTAGCGACCGTG
>SDVV010030284.1:0-11695 GCA_016164225.1 Gammarus roeselii | reverse complement strand
GTAGCCGTGAACCTTGTACGTACCAATTTTGACGATACTATCTGTGCGCACTGGCGTATGGACATATACATGAGGTTCTGAGGGGTTGGAGGCGAGGATTCGTTTCGGTTCATCTGAGTCTTTATCTTACCTAAATGAATAAATTGTATTTATACAACTAGACCGCGTAGCTGTAAATATTGGGTTGTGTTGCGTTGCTTTCGGAGCTGAATTTGCCCGTGTAGCCACTGACGTTGTACTAATCTTGATGCTACCTGTACCTGATGCGTACATATCACAGTTAATGTTCTAAAAAGAATGGAAGCGGAGGTCCGTTTCGAGTAAGCGTTTTTTCTTTTGCGCACCAGCGTGCGTCTGTTATTGCTAAAACTTTCACTTTTTTCTAACGTTGAAAGCGTTGTTTTGTTTTTTCCTCGCACACTTAGGCGTGCGAGCCTGCTTTAATCAATGATCGTCGAGCCCTACGGGGGAGCCTATTATGACTCACGTTGAGGCTCTGGTGGAAATGGGGATCAAATCAAATCAAATCAAATTCACCTGATCATTTTCGTTTTCTAATGCTGTTCGAAAACGGGCCGCGGGTAGGGCTCAGGTCCTGTATGTTCGTAACAATTGAAGGCCCTACTGCGACACTTTACTTAACCAGCGGGCTACTTGCAACAATAATTTATGCCATGTAATCGCGCTGGGGAAAGACTGTAGTAAATGTAACGAAAATGTTTTGAACAACTTGATTGTCGGTTGAGCTGTTTAGCAGTGATTTTGAACATGTTTCACTAATGACTTCCAATCTTTTTGTTTAATATCCCATGTTCCGATTGTTATTTTTACGGAGTAACGGAACAATTGGATTTAGGTGGCTTTTTTTTTGTTTATCTTGCTTGAGTTCATGGATCATATGAGTAAACAAACAGGAGGGCAGGGAACATCGCTTATTAACTAACTGGTCAATGTTTGTAGGAAACCGTGTTATGAGCCTTACATAACGATGTACATTTACATATAGTCAGTGCTTTCAGTGACCGCGGAGCTATGGAAATCTTATCAACCACACACCTCTTGACATTCATTTACCCCAGGCTATAGCGACGAGACGCCCACAGCGTGTAATAAGAGAACTGTATTTCACTATACGAAGAATTTTCATGTAATTGTACGCATTGAGGACTAAAGTATGGTATAGAATTGATTATATGGGTAGTACTAAAAACAGGCTATCACCTGACACTTTTCTTCACCCGAAGGCCAATAGACTTTCTTATATGTATTTGTATTTTTTAGAGCCTATCATGCTAATTATTCATTAGGAGGTTTGACAGGTAAAAACATAACAACCGGACCTGCATACTAACACGTTTGTACCCTGTTGACATGGACATAACTGGTTGTTTATATTTAGAAATCCTAACACTAACGTGTTAGCTACAATAAATACAAAATTAATTCTGTTCCAACAATCAAACTGTCCACATCATTAAATGCACATCGAATGAACTCTGACAGTCTGACTGACCAAACTTTACCTGTACACGCTGTGGCATTGATGTTCTTGCCGGTTTATTGGCATGTGTAATTGCTGGTCGGAACGGGAAGCGTTGCGGTGTCCTTTTCTCAGGCGAGCTCTGGTAAATTAGTGCTAGCGATTGGTTGATTGATGATACACGGCTCTCATGAGCAGATGTTCACGTCGAGTCACCAACGTAAGAGCTATGCAGGACGCTCGTGTGCCGATATTGATGATACACTGCTCTCATGAGGAGATGTTCACGTCGAGTCACCCACCAAAGAGCTATGCAGGACGCTCGTGCGCCGATATTGATAATACACGGCTCTCACGAGGAGATGTTCACGTCGAGTCACCCACCAAAGAGCTATACAGGACGCTCGTGCGCCGATATTGATGATACACGGCTCTCATGAGGAGATGTTCACGTCGAGTCACCCACCAAAGAGCTAAGCAGGACGCTCGTGCGCCGATATTGATGATACACGGCTATCATAAGATGTTCACGTCGAGTCACCCACCAAAAGCTTATGCAGAACGCTCGTGCGCCGATATGTCACATCATGTTTGGCTCATTTTTTCAATTCTGGACTGTGTGTTATGCTATCAGGTCGTATAGTTTTGCATGCGGAATCATTAAGTGACTCAGACATACCTGGATATGATGTGTCGTTTCTGCAGGCCAGATCGTGACATCACCAGTTAAGGGTGTCTTGCTCGTTTCGTGGTACAGAGTCGGTTCACCCTTAAAATATTTGCCGCCTGACCTCAATCAGGGGAATGAACTAAAGGTCTTGCCTCAATTCATTAACAGTTTTTGCCTCTATCTTAGACATCATTTAGTGTGGTTTGTTGTGAATCCGTCATCCCCTTCATGTAATGTCGTTTTCATTTCACTCACATACATCGTATCGAACCGGTGCAAGCATCGTTCGAAAAGTGATCATGCCCATCACGTGATAGTAACAACAACCACGTCCCAGCATCCTGTGTTTTTAAAAACAGATACAGATAAAATGTTTGCACCTTAATTATTACACCTGCGCAACTAACGTTTTTAAATGAAGTGTGAATGTCATGTCAGCCCTTATATTTTTACCTTTAGTTATGTCGCGTACGCTGCTTTTCGTTCGCACGGGCGGCCGTGATAAACGTCGAACCTATTCATCCTAACAAAACTTCATTAGCGAAAAAAATACTATCCACCAGCTTGCATTGGAGCCACGCCTTGTTTTTTTTTAGACTCGCACTTGCATTAATTTCGATTAAATTGTCCCATTTCTCTCAACAAAATGAGAATTGTATGGCAAGCTGATCATTTGACTGGAAGCGACATTAAATGACTCGAAAAGGTTACCCTGAGAAAATATTCAACACATTTTATTTTTCAGACACAACACACGAAAATGGTCAGTCACAGTTTCACTTAGGAAATGTGGTACGAAACAAGGACATAAATTAATTCCTGGATGACAACCCTGTCGGAGAGAATTTTACGTCCAAGTAAAACTACTCGTCGGGGGTCACACATTGAATATCTAGAAAACCATGTCTTTCAATTGCTCTTAAGCCATAACGTAAGTAACCTAGACCGACGATGGTCAATAAATAGAAATAACTACGATAGTAGTAAACGGAATCGACGTATCGGACGAGGCTGCTCTTTAAATCTACGTGTCGAACTAGGCTGCTATTTAAATCGACGTGTTGGACGAGGCTGCTCTTTCAATCGACGTGTCGAACGAGGCTGCTCTTTTAAATCGACGTGTCGAACGAGGCTGCTCCTTAAATCGACGTGTCGGACAAGGCTGCACTTTAAATCGACTTGTCAGACAAGGCTGCTTTTTAAATTGACTTTTCGGACAAGACTGCTCCTTAAATCGAAGTGTCGGACGAGGCTGCTCGACAAATCGACGTGTCGGACGAAGCTGCTCATTAAATCTCTCGACTACATCTATTTTAATCTGCCTCCAAGATTTATCTAGCAAGAATAGAAAGATACTAGAAATAGAAGAAGACAATTGACTTCTAAAACATAAAGTATATATTGACGAAATAAAGCTGAAACGAAGAGCTGTAGCAACTAATATCATCATTTGACTAATTCGCGAGCCGAGAATTGAACACCTTTTACAAATCTAGTGACAAACCTCCAAAATGAATTTCATTTTCATGGCTCCTAATTTCACGACATTTGTGTGAAAAAATGTGTGAAAAAAACACGTATATGAACTGTAAGTGTCTCACAGGTCATACTCTACTAATTGTCGATAGTGTTGTCTGGCGGATGTCATGGACGCGCTAGAAGTGTTGGGAAAGAAACACCACATTCCCTGCGATGTCCTCGTGCACGGTCGCGGTCCTCTTGAATAGTAATATATAAACAAGTTTCGTTTCCTAGCTTCTGTCTGTCAGGTGCCGACCAAAGTGTTGTTTGCGGGCATTCCAGGACTGTCTCTGCAGTTCTGCCAATAATTGTTCTGCCTCTGACTGCCAGGTAGGCTACGGTGCCCGCTGGGTATCCGTAGTCTCTTCTCCCCTCCACGGTGGTTGGTGTCTCGCTGAGAATCGTAGCGGTCAAAGAGCTGTTTGTTTATGGGCAGCGAGGTTACCCATAAACAAACATCACAGAGCGGTGAATTAGGCAACTGAAACATTCTGTTTAATAAGCTAGTTATTTGTGAGAAATGAATATGTTTGCTTCAATATTTCATGACCGTTCTACCAGTTTTCTAAACTTATTTGTCGTCTATCAGTTATTCAAGATTCAACGTGGTTAAGGGTTATTGGAACAATTAGTTACGGTATTATTTGAGATTCCAAATGACATCTGTGTTGGTAGATTAACACGATGATTATGGCATCACATGTTAATCTTTTAACCCTGCCGGAGAAAGACACAAACCGAAAATTTTCAACGCTTGACAAATTAAAGCTCGTGGAGCAGAAATTGATTATATTTTTATAAAGAAATAGAATAGGTAAACTGATATCAAAACGCGGTTAACGACGCGGATAACCTCACACTATTCCGATATTATACAAAATAACAAAACAAACATGAATAACCGAACCAAGTTAAGGTCCTAAATAAATATCAACCAAAAAAATAAAGAACCCACCTCCCGCCGTATGGTTTGAAAATAGTGTAAACGCGAATCCAGTATACAGCCCAATTCAAAGAAAGCGCAATAATACCGGAATTTATTGGCTTATGAAAGATTTGTCATCCGTTAAACTGTATTTACTACATAAGCAAATTAGGTCGATGCAGTGTCGGTCTGAGTAGGCAGTGCTGATAGTCCATGACTGCAAAATTAGGAAAATTATCAAAAGGTTCTGGATGGCAAGTAAAGAGGGTAGAAGCAGCACTAAGTTTAGAACTGAACTTTACTAGAACTTAATAAAAACTAAAAACAGAGAATGAATAAATGACCCAATACATGAGCATGGGTAAGGTAGTGGAGAACTGAAAGAGAATAAAATAGATTAGCAACCATCGCTTTACCCAGCTGAAGTACTTCCTTAGAGGGCACTTGATAGAAGTAATTAAATCTCGAGTGGTTAAAATTATTGAAAATGAAATTTAGATTAATCTTATCTATCATGCCAGAACATTCAAAAGAAGCTATAATTTAGGATATGAAACCAAAGTGAACAATCGAGAGACTAAAAATAGTGCAAACCAGTCATAATAAAGAAAAGCATGACAAATGCCGATGAAATCAACAGGTAAAAAGATAAAACAAATTATTAACTTAGTCACAAATGGTGAATAGAAGGAAGACAACAGCAATAACACATAAAATGAACAAAAGAAACCACAGCAAACGGATCAATATTTAGCGCAAAGCAATTAAGTAAAAACACTGATTGAAGAGGAATAACAAGCTAACCCCAATTGCAAAGCACACGAAATATGTGAACTAATAAGCAGAAACGTTATCCCAAGCTTGCTCAAGCAAGTGAATCCTTATCCCAAATTGAATGCAAATACTTACAATGAAAATGCACCTAAACTCTCCTTTACACTTACCCAGGGCAGTAGTAACTATATTTATGAAGAAAAACGTGAAGTTAGCAGCAGCAAGCAAAATGCAATAAGCATTTGAAGAGCACATTCAAGTTTAGTTAGTCTGCAATGAACAGACATAATTAAATAATAACTATTTTAAATAAACTGATATTATAAATGATATGCACATATATACATGAATGAGCCTCATTCACAGGAACCGGTGCATTGGTACTAGGATAAGTGAAGCCGGCGCCACTGATAGCTTGCGATGACCATAATCAACCTCGGTAACATACTCCCACCCACCCCCGCCCACACCAGCACAATTTGCCCTGTTTGACCTCACCGTAGCGGGGAATTAAGACTAGATTTTTACTTGACACTGTTGCTAAGGCACGAGTGACAGAATTAAACCACAAGATGATAGTCGCGTTCTGGTGTACATCTGATGAGCTTGAAAACAAATCACATCAATTAATCAAACGGTGCAACAACTCAATTTTTAAATGTTTCAAACTAATATGAACAGTAGGGCCAAACATTCTTGTAACAAAAACTAATTCTGGGCTAGTGCAAAACCAACAATGTTACTGCCACGCTGGCGTTATCCAACGGACATCTTGCTTGGACGAGCTGTGGACGAGCTGTGGTAACTGCAATGAAATGCTCAAAAGCATTTCTTATGAAATAACAATGCGGGACATCACCCTGATGCCAAGAAGGTCTGATACTGCAATGAGAGTGAAAGTCGGTCATTAAATCAATTGTGAAAGTGAAAGATAATATTTATATACATGAACAAATTAAGTTAACTGATCATTCCAGTTAAACAAGATCATATATATACTGCAGTATATTTTCCTGAAAAAGCAATGCAATAACTGAAAGAATACGATTAATTATATCAATTCTGTGATGTTCTCTCTAAAACTTTGTGTTGCGCATTGGGAAGCACCTTGCAGGACCTCTTGAACGGGGTTTTCTGTTGATGATAGGTGAATTAGGTTGTGAATGATATCGTTGAACAGCATTGTTATCAGATGAAAAAATATGGAAGAACGTTTTACTATATTCGTTTAACTTCTCTAACTTTATTTATGATCGGAGAGCGACACAAACGCTGTGAATGAACCCTCAATAAAACTCTCCAAACGTGACACAGAATATATATTTTTTAATTTTGAAATAATTTTCAATTAGGGAGTCACTTGATAATTGAGAGTCAGTGGTACTTTGACAATCATTATGAAGAAAAATGGAAGCATCTGCTGAAAGACCGCAGTAAAAATCATTATAAATTCCGACATCACTATCGAGGCCTGTCATGAGGTCAGGTTGCGGAGAATCAAACTCTAAGTCACTCATTGCAAGAGGTACGGACTCATCGTCAGTGCTGACCTCGCAAACCTTTTCACACCGAGCTGGTGATCAAATTTAAAATGAAACTGGATGATTACTTATTGTAAAACCTGAAATTTTCTGAGCTATTGAATCTGGTCCACTGTCAGCTTCAGCGGTGTCTTCCGGAACATTTGGCAATCTTACAGGACCAGGCAACTGAACTTCACTTCTAACCTACTTTCAAAGAGACAAACCTTGCAAGGATCAGAACGGATATTGTAAAACTTACCAGCATTAGATGTGAAAATATACTCAGGAACTGAATTTGATAATCTTACAGGCCATCCAGTCACTCTTTGGCTACTTCGTTCACTCTTAAGTGCGAACAGACTTTGCTGGTAGGAGGTTTGGATTTTACATCAATCAATACCAGTCTCCTGGTAAACATAGATGAGCAACGGTGGTCCTGTTTCCTCGCTGCCTGAGAAGTCGCATTGGCTCTGCCACGGTCAGGAATAGAGCGGCAGCACAGCCTTATTAGCGACAATGAAGCAGCTCGCCTCAGTTCCCCAGTTAGTGACTGTAGCAGTCTGTCTACAGCAGACCTATCCATGTTGAAGCTTGCTCCCTGTCAGCAAGCTGCTACAAGTCAAGTGTCTTACTTGAGTCGTCACTGAAGATGAAGAAGAAGATCAAGAAGAGAAATACAAAAAAAGTGCCAATAAGTCAGTTGTAGGCCTCTGTGTCTCATCATCTGAAATTGAAGATAGCCCTGCATCAGACATAGTTTCAGAAATGGATACGGAGGATGATATTGAGGGCAACCTACCCATACCTTCAGCGCACCACTACCGTCAACGTAGCCAGCACTGCACCAGCCGGGATCATGATGTGGTCACCCCACCTGTTTTTGAGATAGATGGTAGAGTTCCTGAATTACTTCTTCCTCATCTTTGCAAAGTTCTTTCGAAATAAATTTAACGGTGATCACTAAGATCTCACTCAAGAACTTTCCATGTTTTTGTTTAGATCTCTGATCAAGGGTGGCTGCATTCTGAAGTATCAGCTTAACTTCTACAGAGATGAAAAGGTTGGGAGGAGGTCGTTCTGGAGAGAGCAGCTCAAGGAAGCAGACCCTGACGGCCGTATCCAGTCCCAGCAACGAAAGCAAAGAGAAGACAATGGGAATTACCACCGATGATTCTAGTCTAGAGATAGGCATCCTTCAGCTTCGAGAACTTTCTTCAACAAGAACAGAGCCGAATGCCCTTACTATAGGGTGTAGTAAAGCACACCATACATGAGTGTTGGAGGGCATCTCAATCAAGCTTAATTTGTAGCAGAGATCATTTAATGGAACAATGCCCAAGATACAGCCCCAACCCAAGTATCGGTCCTATTCTGGGTCACGTTCACCGGAACAAAGGCTCTCCAACTCTCAAGATGAAGGGTGTCGATCGACTTTGTAGCTGAACACGATATAACTTGGCCTGACTGGCTTCTGGACCTGGTATTGGCGGTAAGCCGTTAAACTCGTGAGCCTTGCTTGGGAAGGGGCACCACCAAGGAACCAAACAAGCACCCCACCAGAGTTTGATCATAAATATGGCAGATCGTATCCCGCTTCTGGTTAGCTCACCAACAATTTTTCAGTTTTTACCGACTGTCTACAAGTCCGTTACACATCTACGTGCTAAAATTAACCACGAAGACGAGTATTCCAAGGCTGTTAGTTCCGCCTCTCATAAGTGGATAAACGTTGTACGATATGAGGGTACTCGCCCTGAGCCAACGCTGACGGACTGAAGACGATCAAAAGAAGTCGTGCCTGCTCTCCGTTGCATCAAACTGAGAAAACTATTTCCAAACGCAACAGATAATCATTCTAATTGTTTGCTTTATGCGGTTCGGTCACTTGTAATGTTTTTAAACAGCGAAAGGGTTGAGATCGCAAGAACGAGTTTAATATATCTGACTGAAAAAATACGGGGCAACTAGGCTTAGTTTTAGACGGTGTTCTCTATTTTCTCGCCCGTCGGTAAAAAAACACGACTTTACCGAATTCAGGAGGAAGAAGACGACATCGCTTGCAACACGCCGTAGACTCCAGCTCCTTTAACACGACCGATCGTTTTTTGTTCGTATTCTAAGAGCCTGTTGGCTTACCTTACAGTTCAAGGACACAGCTTAAAATTTCAGAGGAAAAAGGTTCCTAATCCACGGTCTAAGGTCATTAGTTCTGGGACAAAGGCCTAGTTCAGGGACAGAGGTTTTCAGTTCACGAACGCACTTCACATGTCTATCCGATTACAACCCGTGAATCTGATCTTCAAACGTTCAACTGCATGGTGTATAGATATGTAACTCCTTTTTTAACGTGTTCCGAACATTCAACTGTATTGCCTACCCTGCTCAACAAGTTGGCAACAGTCCACGCATTCTGGCGTGGACTGTTGACCACAGGGCTTAAAACAGGCAAATATCCTTGTCCAACTTTGTTGCCTCCACCAGTTTTTTACAATAATCTGCTATCATTACCACAGTCGCATTGTCGACGCTATTAGGAAGAATAGTACAAATTGAAGAGCTGCGAAGAAGAGCGTCCTAAATCCATTATCGTTCACATAGGAATAACATTGAACAGGTTCGCAGTTTTTCAATTCATACTACCTTGATTCCAATTACATTTTATCGTTGCATTGATGATTAAAAATAACAGTTTTTTAACTTTAGTGTCTACCGACTTTTTTATTGTGCAAATCGCCTCCGTAAGAATGAAACTTACCCTAAAATAATGCTGACATATTCGACAGATTCTTTGTCATGTTTTGCTGCCCTTCACGACTGTCATTTACACTGCCCTTCACGGGTGTAATTTTCTCTGCCCTTCACGGGTGTGATTATGCAAATTTACTCTACCGCTGAGGCAAAAATTTTTAACATCGTATCATTCAGGGTTAGAATTAGGCTAAATTACATACCCTTTCCAGCAGCTTTTTTTGTTAGTATCCTATCGCCGCTTATGGCAGGTAGAATATATAAAATTATATATTCTTTGAAATGTCTCTTACCCCCCTACCTCCCTGATGATGAAGAAGAAAAAACAAATATAATGTTAAATATATTTCGTGATAAATCATTGTTACGATTTTGTTTAACATGATACTATTAATTTATCATCCTACGTAACTCTGGTCTTCAGAAAAACATTTTCATATTCATTTTTTAATTCGAGTAGACATTGTTTTGTCATCACATCACCACCTCCAAGAGGATAAATTGTCGAAAAATAAACTACCATACTGTTCCATGTTTTTTTTTTTAATTCCGCGGATTGGTTCTGATAGAAAGGTATTTATTACCATTATGTGATCATGGTCAGTTTCTACAGTTGTTCCCTACCATCAACGCATTGTATTATCGCCACAATTCAGATGAGAACATCGTACTGTCGCCGCAAATAATAGAAAATCGTACTAGCGTCGCAGCGCTTGATCATCTCACAAAAAAAAATATTCGTAGGGAATAAATATGTTCTTTGTGTACATAAAATAAGCATGGAACATCGTTCCAACCTGTATTTTGGTAATGTAATGACACCAAAGTGTCGAACGCAGTCAACTCGTTCATCAACAAGTTTCGTTCAGTTTTCCTGGAAAATTCGTTCAGGCAGATGAGCCTGCGCACGATATTCTCACAATCCAAATCTATTGCAAATGCTGGATGCCACGTTTCACCGCCGTAGTTGCCGCTAATCGTCTGAACTTAACTGACTATGATCATTTATAACTGGGGAGGCGGGAGAGCAAAACTTATGCTCGTAAGTAGCATAAGCATATCCATATGCACGAGATACATAAGCATATCCATTTGTTCGAGATCCATAATCATATCCATATGCACGAGAGTGGCATAAGCATATCCATATGCACGAGATCCATAAGCATATCCATATGCACGAGAATGGCATAAGCATATCCATGTGCAGGAGAGTGGCATAATCATATCCATATGCACGAGAGTGGCATAAGAATATCCATATGCAGGAGAGTGGCATAATCATATCCATATGCACGAGAGTGGCATACGCACATCCATATGCATGAGATCCATAAGCATATCCATATACACGAGAATGGCATAAGCATATCCATGTGCAGGAGAGTGGCATAATCATATCCATATGCACGAGAGTGGCATAAGAATATCCATATACACGAGATCCATAATCATATCCATATGCAGGAGAGTGGCATAAGCATATCCATATGCACGAGATCCATAAGCATATCCATATGCATGAGATCCATAAGCATATCCATATGCACGAGAGTGGCATAAGCATATCCATATGCACGAGATCCATAAGCATATCCATATGCACGAGACCAATAAGCATATCCATATGCAGGAGAGTGGCATAATCATATCCATATGCACGAGAGTGGCATAAGTATATCCATGTGCACGAGATCCATAAGCATATCCATATGCACGAGACCAATAAGCATATCCATATGCAGGAGAGTGGCATAAGCATATCCATATGCACGAGATCCATAAGCATATCCATATGCAGGAGAGTGGCATAAGCATATCCATATGCACGAGATCCATAAGCATATCCATATGCACGAGAGTGGCATAAGCATATCCATGTGCTTGAGATCCATAAGCATATACATATGCACGAGATCCATAAGCATATCCATATGCATGAGATCCATAAGCATATCCATATGCACGAGAGTGGCATAAGCATATCCATATGCACGAGACCAATAAGCATATTCATATGCATGAGATCCATAAGCATATTCATATGCACGAGA
>SDVV010030283.1:0-11695 GCA_016164225.1 Gammarus roeselii | reverse complement strand
TACCTCTCTTCCTCCTCCCACTCGTTTGTTGCCTTTCCACTTCTGCTCCACTCTTAATCTGCCTTCCACCAGCAGATGGTCAGACACTCCTCCACCCTCCCCTCTCAACACCCGCACATCCAACAGCCTCCCCACCACTCTCCTCGATATCAGCACAAAATCCATCAGTGCTCTCTCCACCATTGCACATGGGCCATCCTTACCCATGTGTACTTGTGAATATCTCGCTTCTTGAACAAACTGTTCCCGACCACCAACTCTTGCTCCATACGCAGACCTATTGGGTTTTCTCCAGTCATTTCTACTGGGAACGCCATATCTTCCTATCACATTCTCCACCATTTCATCTCCAACTCTCGCATTAAGGTCACCCAGTACAACTACATTGAAATGACCTCCAAAACTCTCAATACACTCACTCAAGTCAGTCCAGAATTGCTCCCTCTCCTCTTCACTCCTCTCGCTGCCAGGTCCATAAGCACTCACAAATGCCCATCTTTCTACGCCTAACTTGACTTTCACCCACATCAATTTTGGGGACACCTCCTTCCATTCGGTAGCGCTACTAGCCAACCAATCACTCAATATCAAGACCACACCTTCTCGTGCTTTACCTTCCTCCACACCAGACTTTCTTCCACTTACAACACCAAACTCACATTCGCCCTTACCTTTAAACTTCGTCTCACTCAGCGCCGACACATCTAACTTCCTTCTCACAAGCATCTCGCCAATCTCCCTCCTCTTTACATCACTCATACTACAGCTACGCACATTCAGCGACCCTAACAATAGGGTTTGGAGAGGCGTGTGCCTCTCCTCCCCCCGCTCGCCTTGCCGTCTTCGAGGAAATGTTTTATAGAGAACGGGACTCCTAGCTCCTTCGCTCCGCCCCGTTTTGTCGCCTCCTACGACACGCTGAGGGTTGCGGTAGCGCGATTCTACTCCCGGCTACGGGGCGCCCCTTTAGTCGTCTTCTACGACACGCGATGGATACGGTAGCACGATTCTAAAGCCCCGGCTACAAGGCCAGAGACAAGGAAACATTAATTCTCTTGCCCCACAGCCCAAGTAGCTGATCATCTCACTCATGTTGAATGACTAACTCCAGGAAAGCATCCAAAGGTAGCCTTCACCGTCAACATCAACAGGAGAAGAGCAATATTTTGGACTCAAGTGCAGAAGTGATGATCCGGGAGAGTGATGTCGTTGATTGCAGTTATCCTACCGCTTGAACGAAATTAATTTCGTTAAAATGACCAAGTCTCGGATAACAGATAGGCAACATTGCAAGCCGACGCAAGACGTTTCATGTCCAAAAAGGCGGTTTACAGTACGCCATTTCAGGGTTTTACTGTCATAAAATAAAGAACCCAGTTAGATCATTTGTGCTGAATGATGATCACAGCCTTGTTTGCTCTGATCAGCAATTGCACTGAGCAGGTGTCGGTCACAGGATGAGGACAGCTTAATCTTACATTGCACGTTTCATATAAATAAACTTCCACAGGATAAAAAAAACGTAGATATGTTTAAAATTAATACATAAGAGCGTGCCTTGAGCACATCCTTTGATAGACTGTGATGCTGCACAGTCGTGTTGTGTCAGTTTGGTCTGCAAGCGGCGGCGCTCGGTTAACAGCTCGTACTAAGAACGGCGCAAAGTTATGATAAAATTTATTCTATCACCTACACCAACTACATAATGTAGTTGGTGACCTACAATAACAATATAAATTATTTGGTGATGTAGATAAGTCAATAATTGCAGCTCAGTCTCGTTAAGAAGATTTAAATTCAACCTAATACCCGGCCTTTACTCACTACTACATTATCATTCTGGTGATGAAGCTATACCAATTTTACAAGTTTACTCTCGGTAAACCATTCAGAATGCTTGTTTTTCGTTCGACAAATGTGATTCGGCTAAATGGAATAATATTTCAAGTCAATAAAGGTCAAAGTTTCAACAACGAGAACCATTTTTCCGCCAGGCGTCAGATTAAAATCAAAATCATTTATTATCATATAGAAGAAGACCGCCTACAAAAAAGCCTCTCTATATAAGCTAAATAGCTCTTCGGGCAACACAAACACAAACGCACGCAATAATCCTATACAATAAATATGCAACTTCTAAAGAAAAAGACAGGTGGCAGGCTAGGAACATTGTACATTACTGCGGCTGGCTGTGAAACAAATCAGACTGAATTCATTGGTTGCCTCTCAACTGACTAAGATTGTATAACAGATCACATGGAAAATCCAACACTAAATATAAATTAAAGAAGATTAGACATAAATTTCACAGAAAAAAAAATGTACAAAAGACTGCGCAAGGCATTTGGCCTCCCCACACATGAGAAATAAAACCGATCCTAAGTTCCAAATATTATGAAAAGAACAGTATGAAAACACGGAAAAATAACCAAATTAAAGCAACCATCAAGTAACAACTATAGATAAGCTATGTTGTCGTCAATGAGATTTCCCAAAATAATGCGGACATCAGAAACTACAACTCACAGGTACCTATTCATGCTATAGGAACTAATGAGGTAATTTTTTAGTGCAGCTTTGAATAAACTTGGAGAATGGGAATTTCAAACAAATACCGGTAAGGCATTCCAGAGATTTGGAGTGGCAAAGGACACTGCATGCCGAGTTGTTGTGAGTCTATGGAATTGGGGAACCACACGCTGCCTATTCCTTGTATTATAATTGTGCTGCCTACAAAGTCTCCGCTGCAATCAAGTTTAAATGCGTGGATAGCCAAAAAATAAGAATGAATATCCTCAAGTTTCAGAATTTTGGTTCTATTAAATAGAGTGTTTGTATGAACTCAATAACTACCCCAGTAATTATCCTCATTACACGCTTCTGCAGCACCATCAGCTGACTCAAATGTGCACTGTATGGGCCTCCCCAAACATGGTTGCAATAGATTAAATAAGGGTACACTAAATTGTAGTAGAGGTTCCTCAATACATTCCCTGGAAGAAATTGACCCAATCTACGCAAAATATCAACTGACTTAGATATCGATTATATAGAAAGTCAATATGAGCATCAAGCTTGAATGCGGCAAGACAGGCCCCAAAAAAATTCCTGTAAGTCTCAAACTCTACATTAAGTCCATCAAATATAACCTTGTTGCTCGCATCAACAGCATCATGATGGTTGGTGGACAACATAATAAACGTTTTATTCACATTGACAGAAAGTCTATTAGCAACGGTGCATTTCTTTACTTTTTCCATTTTCACATTTATTGCATAAATAAGCGTATCATAACAATGATTAGAAACCGAAAGAGTTGTATCGTTGGCAAATAATATTGAGAAAAATTGGTTAGGCCCAAGCCCCTAGGCTGAGGAGCTTGGATGTTTTTTGGAGCCTTTTTATCCAGAAAGATCAAACTTGCAGGCAGAGGGGCGAGTTGCTGGCTAGGAGGCAAGCTCTCACTGCATTAGAGGATGATAGGGGGGAGAGGAGTGAATTTTTGGCAGCTGCTGCTGGGCGGGGGGCTAGTGTCGGCGCTGGCCAGGGAGGGACTGTTCTTTCCGGGGATTCCTCTAGTTGGAAACAGGGTGGTGGTGGTGGTGCGTTGAGGTGGCCGCGGCGGCGGGCCGTGGTGGCGGTGCTGGCGTTGATGATGACCGAGGCAGTGCTGGTGGTCGCGGAGATGCTGCCGGCCGAGTTGGTCCTGACAGTCGAGGGAGTGCTGACGGCCGTGGAAGTGCTGGCGGCCGTGGAAGTGCTGGCGGCCGGGGAAGTGCTGGCGGCCGGGGAAGTGCTGGCGGCCGGGGAAGTGCTGGCGGCTGGGGGAGTGCTGGCGGCCGTGGAAGTGCTGGCGGACGGGAAAATGCTGGCGGCCGGGAAAATGCTAGCGGCCGGGGAAGTGCTGGCGGCCGAGGAAGTGCCGGCGGTTGAGGTAGGGCTGGCAGGGGCGGTCGTGGTGCCGGGAGTGGCCGTGGTCCTGGTGATGGTGGTCGTGGAACTCCAGGTGGTCATGAGGATAATGTTTCAAACTCGCCAGGCAGTCTTTGCAGATGGATTTCATCATTTTGCGGTTGTGCTGTGTAAATTCAATTCTTTTATGAATAAGGTCCTTATGTTAGTCATACGGTGCAGCAGTGGGACTTGCAGTTAGTTGGTGTGTGTGAGTCGTGGTTGACTACATTGGTATCGTCGTCCTTTGTTGATTTGCCGGGGTTTCAGCTGGTGAGGGGAGCTGTGGTGGGAGAAGTAAAGAAGCATTGAGTTTGTTTATATGTTGCAAACAATTTCAAGTTTGTATCGGTTGAAGTATGTCTTTCCAATTTTGCTGCCATTTCTCGCCTGGATTATGTTACAGTTGTAGGGACTTACCGTCCGCCCTCCTATTCACTCCATCAGCTCGCTTATCAATGAGGCCACACCGCATGCCTTCGCTAAAGCTGACGATGTCCGCAAGTATGCCTCGTCCCTCGCTTGGACGCGTGGAGTCCCGCTTCAAGACATCATATCCAAGGCGGTTTGATGGTCGCCACACGTATTCGTGCACAAATACTTCTTCACAGTAGAAAAGCCTAACCAGCATTACGTCTCCTTGGGAACCAGGTAGATAGTGCTTCTCGCCTCACACGTTTCGGACACAGCATCCGCTGCGGCAGCACCTCCTCTACGTAGCATAGAGTACGTACTTCATTATCTTACCAACGCGTGCGGCGACACTGCACGCAAAACCTTCAGATTACGGATTACAAAATATGTATTCCCTTCATCTTACTTGCAGTACAACTCTGTTGCCATAGGAGCTAGCTATTATACACATTGTTGGTACTGGTATAATTAGAATGTATTGCCTACCGGACGGTTCACCCGCATCCTCTAGAGGGCAATATGTATTGATTATGTAACTACTCTTTGGTTGCTAATGCTCACGGCCAGCACATTGTTTTTGGCCGCGTCGAGCGAGTATGTTCACTGCCGTTGCCACAACGCCATAGTTGTATGTACCCATACTTAAATATTATTTGGACCCTCATGTTCAGGGCCCACATATTAGTTAGCCGCTAGGACCTTGCTTATCGCTGTTGTCAAACAATCCTTATTCACCAATATGTAAAGTAATTAGCACCAATTATACAAATGTGTTATCCTTCGCTTCCACAGCAAGCGCTTCTTTGGGAACACCCCGTTTAAGATGCAGCCAATCCATCCACCTTCTGTGCTCTTCTGGCATCGACCAGCTTGCGCTACATGACGGTATTTTCTATGCAAACCATATGGCTCTCACGAGTGGAAGAGAATATAACTTTTGTTACCTCGATTCTCTTGATAAAAAGCTATTTCTCTGTAATGAGTAAGAGCCATATGGGGCCTCCTCCTCTCTCTGCTATCTTAACTACGCACCAACGTCTCCTTACGGGAAGTAACTTCGTTAGACCTCATGAATGATAGGGCAGGCCAGCTCACGCTTATATAGGAAGGAAAGGGGTTGTGTGTTGGAGGTTTCAGTCGGCAGACGGCCGAGCGCGCCACCCGGTACCAGGAAGACATTTAGACCGATAGTTGCAAGACGCCACGCGCCGCCAAGCGGACAAAGTTTCCTTTTCCTAAAAACGCGAGGACAGTCGAGGAACTTAAAAGTTTCGAGATTCCCGAGTAAGGTTAAAAGACTCATAAGTCTAAATTGGTCGGAAACTATGTTCAACATTTTTATCAAGATTCTCTCGTAAAAACGTCTCTGTTATGTTTTCTCTTCAGGATTCATTCGAATAAAAGCAGAAGTGCAATGCAAACCATATGGCTCTTACTCATTATAGAGAAATAGCTTTTCATCAAGAGAATCGAAATGACAAAAATTTTAATATACAACCCCATCCAATTGTTTGTCTAGAAGTCCTCAGCCTACAATATCTTAAGATATAACAACTGGCGGTGAGGTGAAGAATTCAGTATAATTTATTTGTGAAAACTCATAAGGTGTTAACATTGAGAATGTCTCAAGACAACGGACAATCACAGAAAATGTTTAACCCTGCTACGGAGGGCATCAAAGACTTCTTGGCTCGTTTTGAATTCCAAAATTACCGAGCCCTGACAGCAGCAAAGGACGACGAGCCAGAAAAAGCATCATTGCTGGGATCATGCTTAGCAAGAAGCGTGATCACACAAATTCAACAAAAAAAAAAACGAAGAGCATGAAAGTGGAGACATACGGCGAGTTGGTGGCAACTCTAACAACAATATACACGACGCAGAAATCCACAGTCGGAGCGTCTGTAGTTCATAAGGAGGAAGCAACGGGACGGCGAGACGATCAAAAGTTACGCTCGATCCCTAAACGAATTGGGGAGCACGTGCGAATACGAGGAATGCTGCCAAAGTATACTCATTTGAGATCAATTTATAGCCGGATTGCAATCCAGCAGGTTGATCACAGCATTGATCTCGGAATGCGAAGAGAAGAGCTTCGACGACACAGTGACAAAAGCAAAGATACAGATACAGACACTAGGCCTCATCCCCCATTCTCAATGCACGACCGGTGGTATTAAAAATGTAATTGTCGTCAACATGGGCAATGACAGGTGTGTGGACGATGTGCTGCTCCCATCGAACTTTGAGCAGGGCCATTCGAGATCACGCACTCGTGGTGTTACGATTAGGACGCCGAATGAATTTATGCTCGGGTGCCTGATACCCCGAGACAACCTAAATTGCTTCCTTTCTAATTACCAGTTCCTCTGTCAATTGACTGCGATCCTCCATTGTATAAGGTGCGGGAATAATACAAAAGCAGACACTCGAACAAATATCGGTGGACGTAGAATACATCGTCCCGGTACGCTCAGGGGATAGAGTATACCAATAAGTCCTAGCACTCACCAAGGTCGGACTGCCGCTCCAACTCACCTAAACATGACTGGCACTCAAAAGGTTTTAAGAAAACCTATGGAAATCTGACGACGTACGTGAACAAAAATTACATCTGCACAAGATATACGGCCAAAGGCAGGCACTTGGCGAAACAGTGTTTTGCACTCAAATTGAAGTGCAACAAATGCAGAAAGGTGGGGCATGTTGCAAAAGCATGCAAATCTAAACCCTACACCAATAAGCAAAATAAAGCAAATCACATCGCCGAGGCCGACGAGTGCACGGCCCCTGAAGAAAGAAATTGGATGGGTAACTTCACCGTGAAGCAGATCCGGAACAGACCCTCAACCAAAATTCTCAAGGAGCCACAAGTGACGGAGGTGAAGGATCGTTTCAACGGACTTTCCCAAGCTGAGGACGAGTGGCCCCGGATCGAGGACCACAAGCGGCTCCGTCAAACAAAAAAGGACGGCGACCTACGTGGAGGCATGGACAGTACAAAGAATCCGTCGGTAAGCATTGGTAGGGTGGCCATGAAAAAAAAGGCAACAAAGATAACAGTAGGCAGAATATTTTTTAGATGGGTGCCTACACAGGGGATCCCAAGTGTAAAATGGGACGATCCCCATTTTATGTCCAGTGTAGATTAAACAGTCAAGCAGTGAAACTAGAACTTGACTCCAGCTGTATCATTAAATGGTAGAGTGTATGTAACTGAAAAGGAGCGAATTAACCCAAGATATGCCCCAGAGAAATGTCATTAAAAAAACTAAGTATTACCATATTCCTAGTAGGGGACTATGTACATGTGCTAAACTTGATACAAGGCCCTAAATGGCTAGATGGTGTTGTTAAGGAAAAAAATGATATTAATGTGTATAAAATTTATGTAACTAAACTAGATGTTATATGGACTAGACATGTCAAACAGCCGTTACCAGGAAACACCCAACCTCGTGACGACGAGACTAAAGGAAACATTTATGTAGAAGAATGCTTGAGAGACAGTCTACGGAAAGAATCTGAGTTACATGAACGAATACAAAATAAGAAGCTAGTGGCAACGCATCTGTGAATGATCAGTATGAATGCGGCGATGAATCTAGACAGAGAATGCCTGATGCACCCGCAATACAAAATGACCAATGCAGGAAACACCAAATAAAGTCCAACAAAGACGTGTTGGAAGAGAACGTCGCCCAGTTGATCGATACATACCTGGAAATAAATTGTACATAGCATGGTATATATCAATGATGTAACTGACCATGATAGAGGCCAATGTTCGGTCCTGTATAATACGGTTGTATGGTATAACTCCTCTTAGAAAGGGGGGGGGGGACATGTCCCCATACTTGGGCTATGTCAATGCGTAACGAAGATTTCCGGCAAGTAGACGGTCGTCAATAACATCCCTATCACATTAGACATGCGCTGGCCGGAAGGTCGGGAAGTATAGTCCGACAAGGTAATTTATAATACGAGAACCTATGAGCAGTAAACAAGCTGATCTGAAGGAAACGGAAATAATTTAGGCGCATACAGCAATTAAAATGATGCCTTGTACAGGGACAACCACTTTATAGGCCACGCTTGTGGCGGAAGCAAAATGCATGGAGCAGCAAGGGATAGTCTAAGAGAGTCAGTGTTGACTCCACCCCGATACCAACTGGTTGCTTGCCTGTGCTCGCTCCCCTTACACCTAACTTAAACTCCCATTTTCTCGACTTGTAAAAATTGTCTAATTGCAAATAAATCATATATACAACCCAATCAAAATGTTTGTCAAGAAGCCCTCAGCCTACATACGATATCTTAGGATATAAAATGTCTAAAATAAATAAATTTACCGTGATAATCCACTAGAGTTTTTGAATGATGCACTGCATTTTATGCTCACTTAGAAACTAAGAGACAATTAGGCATGGCATTTAATATTAAAATTTTTACATAACATTCAATTTTTGTAGTGATTAGCAATACCTTTTCTAGGCTGCATTGCATCTTATCGAAGCTTCGAACTGTCAGCATTAAAGCGTAAAGACGGTCTTTTATGTAACAAGGGTCCAATTCACCTTTGAAAGAGGTTATGTAGGTTGGTTTGCACTTGGGCTAATGACTTCGATCGGATTGTCACAGAAGCAGCGATCGGGCAATGTTTTGCAGATATTCAACTTATGGACAGAAAAATTCCATCGAAATATGAGATTAAATACAGTTCAAGGGACACAAAACCAGAAAAACAACTGTCGAGTATAACAGGTGCAGCAGACCAAAAAAAATGTTTGTAAGTAGACCGGTAGACTACAGATGCCAATGTGCGCAAGAATATGTAGCATCGCTACCAAACGCAAAAGAGATAAAAAATGATGCTGCAACTCGAGAGGTATCAGTCTGTTATGTGTGGTTGGTAAGTTGTACGGAGAGTGCTGATCAAAAGGATTAGAGACTGTACGGGCTGCGCAATAGGAGCGGAACAGTGTGGCTTTAGGAGTGGTAGAGGGTGTACCGATCAGATTTTTGCAGTGAGACAGGTCTGTGAGAAGTATCTTGCCAAAGGAAAGGATGTGTTCTGGGCCTTCATGGATCTGGAGAAGGCATATGACAGGATTGACAGGAAAGTGCTGTGGAGGGTGTTGCATTTGTATGGAGTGGGCGGACATCTGTTGAAAGCAGTGCAGAGTTTCTATGCTGACAGCCCAGCATATGTCTGAGTGGGGAGCAAGGTGAGTGAGTGGTTCACAGTGAAAGTGGGGCTGAGACAAGGCTGCGTGATGTCTCCCTGGCTGTTCAACCTCTATATGGATGGAGTGGTCAGGGAGGTGAACGCGAGTGTGCTGGGTTGTGGCTTGGAACTCTTGGAAGCGAATGGGCGGAGTTGGCAGTTGAGCCAGTTGCTATTTGCTGATGATACGGCCCTGGTTGCGGATTCGGAGGAGAAACTATGTAGGCTAGTGTCTGAGTTCGGTAGAGTGCGTGAGAGGGGGAAGCTTCGAGTGAACGTCGGTAAGATTAAGGTAATGAGATGCTTGAGGACTGTGGATGCGAGCAAAATTAGTGTCACCCTAAATAGAGAGCTCATGGAGGAAGTTCAGTGTTTTAGGTATCTGGGCTCCCATGTGGAGATAACTGAAATAGTGGAAACTGAAGTAAAGGCGCGAGTGACGGAGGGATGTAAAGTGTTGGGTGCACTAAAGAGTGTAATGAGCTGTAGAACGTTGGGGATGGAAGAAAGAGGGGCTGTATGAGGGTGTTGTTGTCCCAACTGTGCTCTACGGAGCTGAGGCTTGGGAGGTGAGAGCAGAGGAGAGAAGAAGGTTGAATGTTTTTGAGGTGAAATGTTTGAGGAGCATGGCTGGAGTAACGCTGAGAGACCGGATCACCAACAACGTGGTTCGAAGCAGAACAGGGATGGTGAAGAACTTGGAGGACAGAGTGGATTCGCGTGTTCTGAGATGGTTCGGGCACATGGAGAGGAAGGATGAAGGGAGATTGGTGAAAAGGGTTATGGATGCGGAGGCGAGTGGTCGCAGGCCTAGAGGTAGACCGAAGTTTGGGTGGATGGATGGTGTGAAGCAGGCGTTGGGAAGGAGAGACATGAATGTGGAGGTGGCGAGAGAGCGTGCAATGAACAGGCGTGAGTGGAGAAAGGTTGTGAATGGTTGATTTTGACGCTGCTCTGATGTGCTTTCTCGCTCTTGGCATCCCGCTGTCAGGATGGTCGTGGGTGGGGGGAAGCCCGGCCATTATGACGCGGCGGGGGGAAACCAGTGAAAAATGTCGAGCCCTGCTGCTGACGACGGATCCTCGGACTGCACTCGAGACCCAGCGTATGTTGAGGGGGTACCGGCCGGACCCTTCAGCAAAAGGGCCAAGTTGTGTGAGTGTGAGCGTATGAAGGTGTGAGGTGCGCCTTGCCGTCGGCCACCCCCCTTTCTGTGGGATGCGGCCTAGTGTCTGTATCTGTACCACCAAACGATGCCACTGTACGCAAGTATATGTAGCATCACTATCAACAGATGTCACTGTACGCTAGTAGCTATATTTAGTATCACTACCAAGTGAAGCGAAAGAATAAACTACACCAACTCATAGAAGTAGACATTTTTTCTTCAATGTTATGTTGTTTAACAACATCACAAAGGTTTCTTTAATGAAATCAGTAGCTGTATTGCAATGTCGCAGGCACTTCATCAACAAACACATGGCGTTTCGCCATTTCCTCTAACGGCATCGCCTCACCTGCAGCCGTGAGCGATGAGGCAGTCCCTCTCCATCTCCCCGAGGCGCAAGCCGCCATCTCGGGCGCGGCCTTCCGTGGGCTGGCGAGTGAGAGTAGCGCGAGGCCCTCGAGACCTGAGAACAACATCAATTGATGAGGGTAATACGAATACTGC
This sequence comes from Gammarus roeselii, assembly GCA_016164225.1. Taxonomy (NCBI): domain Eukaryota; kingdom Metazoa; phylum Arthropoda; class Malacostraca; order Amphipoda; family Gammaridae; genus Gammarus; species Gammarus roeselii. The sequence goes on along the minus strand of SDVV010030283.1, from coordinate 431 downwards.
GACGTGAGCGCTACGTCGGAAAAGATCGGTGGGCAGCAAATCAGTACTGACAACCGATTTGGGAAGATTCCGTATTGAACTCCTAGCAATAGGCACAAACATCAGGGCCTACTAATGTAATCTGCATGACTCTAGTGATGAACGTACAGATACAGATACAGACACTAGGCCGCATCCCCCAGAAAGGGGGGTGGCCGACGGCAAGGCGCACCTCACACCCTCACACGCTCACATTCACACAACTTAGCCCTTTTGTGCTAAAGGGTCCGGCCGGTAGCCCCTCAACTTACACTCTGGGTCCCGAATGTACCGAGGAACCGTCGTCAGCAGCAGGGCCCACAGTTTTCACTGGTTTACCCCCGCCGCGTCATAATGGCCGGGCCCCCCCCACCCACGACCATCCCGACAGCGGGATGCCAAGGGCAGGAAAG
>SDVV010030282.1:0-11695 GCA_016164225.1 Gammarus roeselii | reverse complement strand
CTATATTTTTGGGCCGTCTTGCTCCTATATTTTTGGGCCGTCTTGCTCCTATATTTTTGGGCCGTCTTGCTCCTATATTTTTGGGCCGTCTTGCTCCTATATTTTTGGGCCGTCTTGCACCGCCTTTTTCCAGGGCTGTCTTGCACCGCCTTTTTCCAGGGCTGTCTTGCACCGCCTTTTTCCAGGGCTGTCTTGCACCTAAATACTCTACTTAAATTGAAGAATCGCATTTTGCTAGAGCGTTTGGCTCTAAAAGTTAAATGAACAAAATCGTTTAATGTTGGCTAACCAGACATCGTAGAGACTAACCAAAGGCACCGTGTGAAATGGGAAGAGTTGCACTTTAACATAATGTAATATCAATATAATGAATTGTTATATCCTAAGATATTGAAGGCTGAGGACTTCTAGATAAACAAGGGTGAAATTATATATATGATTTATTTACAACTATACAATTTATACACGTCGGGAAAATGAGAATTTAAGTTAGAGTAAGAGAAGCAAGCACAGGCAATTAACTAGTCGGTATCGGGGTCGAGTCAACACTGACTCTATCCCTTGCTGCTCCATCCATTTCACTTTCGTCACAAGCGTGGCCCATGACGTTCATGTCCCTGTGCCAGGCGTCATCTTGATTGCTGTATGCACCAAAATGATTTCCGTTCGGTTCAGATCAGCTTGTTTGCTGCTCATAGGTTCTCGTATTATAAATTACCTTGTCAGACTAAACTACCCGACCTTCCGGCCAGCGCATGTTAAATGTAATAGGGATGTTATTGATGAGCGTCTACTTTCCGGGAATGCCATGACATTGCCCATGTAAGGGGACATAACATGAATCGCAGACGGAACAAATCGGTAACTGGTGCAAACTTACGGCGGATGGTCGCACTTCTGACGCCCATCCGTCATCGGTGCCACCTAGGCACTCGTAAGCCCTAATAATAAACGTTCTCCGAGAAAGGTTACAATTCCCCTGAGAAACAAGTTCCAAGAGCAACAAGTACCATGATAGTTTCCAATAGTCGATTTCTGGCTAAAACTGATCTAATAACTGCCGATGTTAAACAATTCGGTATTTTCAACGTTTTGAGTCAGAAGAAAATTTAAACGCTTTGCACGATTGCATTGGGAGAAAAAAAAAGGTAATATAACACTTCTCTTCATGAGGGGCTCCTTTAGTTTGTCTCTATGACGTTTTGTTGTCTAACGCTAACGATTTGGTCTGATGAATTTTCGGTGCCCAAAAATTCCAGGCCAAAAAAATCGGTCATATTTGTTTTCTGTACGGAAAAAAAATCGCGATGAAAGCTTTTGGTGGAAAAAGTATCGGATCTATCAACTTGCGAGGTCTTTACTCGTATAGATAGTAGGGCTGTTTCTGGTCTCTAGAAAGCAGTCATGTGCGTGCCAGTGCGGCAGATAAATGCACAATACCGATGTAGGATCCAACCATTACGATTGCCAAGCTGGCTTTAGATGAGACGCGCTACGACGATGCCACTGTCATCCCGTGCAATGGGTGGTCGAGGGCGACCGAATGAATTCGAATCACGTGTTCGGTATTTGCGTTTTATCTGCAACAATTTTATTCCGATTTAAGTGCTTAATACAAAACTTGAACGACTATACCTAAACGTTTTCTAATAGATTTTCTGTGCAAATGAAATATGGAGGCCTCAAAACACATACAAAAAGGTTTGCAAAGAAAATCTGAAGAGAATATTAAACCAAGTTGAAATTAAAACAAAAAATAACGCGCGGAAACCCTCACTGAGTCGTATAGTATTTGGAGGTTTTGTGGTAGCCACCGTGAAAAATATGCATCGAAATTACACTAAATTCGTCAAGACGCAAAAGCATTACTCGCGGTCGAGCTCGCGGAGGCTCGAACCATGAACTAGCTACACCAACCGGGCGTTTGATATTGTTCTCTAGGTTCAATCCCCTGACTACTCGACCGCGAGTGACCCTTAATAATACATGTTTTTTTGCGAGGGCAATGTTTCACACTGTTCAGGACAGAATTGTTTCTCACAGCTAGATTAAATCTCTCGATGATGAGACGAAATCCGCAATAGAACACAGAACATGGTGTTTGAATACTAATAAGCCACACGGATCCAAGTTACCCACTGATAGACTAAAAAAATATATCATCTACTGAGTGATAACACCGTGAAAGTGATTATTCGCTTAGGAATAGATGCAATATCTAGGCTCTACCCCCTGCCTGGCTGCTGAGCGTCAGTTGATAGTTTTTAATACATGGTCACCAAAAATCGATCAATCGTGTATGACATATTACACAATTGAAGAATGTCCTTCAACAATGTCTACTGCTATGTGGCATGAAAACGATCATTCACAAACTACCCTTCGTAATAAGTTATTTCTACGAATACTGAAGTGGTAAATTTTGTTGTCAGAACCTTTCACGCAGTCAAAGACGTGATTCGAATCATTTGTGTATTAGGATATTCCTGTAAATTTGTCTGCCTATCAATCAACCTAGATAAACTTTAAATCTCTACAAAGTAAGTTCTGAACTTTGTAACCTACTTTTGCCTAGAATTACATCCTCTGGCGTGGCAGGTGTCCTGGTACACGACATTTAATTATTGTTCGGTGAGTTCGTGCTAATTGATCGTTTAATATGGGTTCGTAGCACCATTTAAATTATAAACAAATAATTTATGAATTTTCCACAAATTTCATTACATTTTGTTAGCATGAAGGTTGCCATCAAAAACTTTTATTCTGTCCCAAGGACACCAATTATCAGACCCAGGGACACTTTAGGCTTGAATGCATACTTTTTCGGACAGATTGCATCTTAACAGTTGTTATTCCATCACCACAACTCTTATTTGATCACAAAAACTCTTATGTCATCGCCACAACTCTCATTAGATCGCCACAACTCTTATATAAATAGCACAACACTTATTTCAATACAACAATTCTCCTTTCATAGCTAAATCACTTAATTGTACTACAAAATCTTTATTTCATCACTACAACCTCTATTAAAAGGAATATTTTTATCCTCACAACCCAAATTCATCATCACAATTTTTTTTCCTCACCACAACCTTGCTGCAGTTTTTATTCGCCTCTAGAATACGGTCATCTGGCAGTCAGGAAACGGTCATCTGGCAGCCCGACTCATTAGAACCCGCGCGATTCCCCGCATAATATTTTGAAGCCTTGTTTTTGACGGTGCCGCTGAACCAACTTCTGCAGTCGGACAAAGTCGGCCGCATGGGTTAAAATCCTGGGTTGGCATTCTGTCGCCTATCCTCTCCAATCTCGAATATTTTTGCGTGTTAGAGACTTGTTCTGCTGTCTTCAAATGTTCCGTAACCGATTTCCTGAGTCTTTGAATGATCCCAAAGCCTCGAAACATAGACACACATTGTTTGAATGCAATTTTTCAGCGTTCGAAAAAAGAAGTGGCTTATACTATTATGTTCCCTATTAGATGGACACAAGCTTTGAATTGATGGCAAGAAATCACAGGTGAGAGAAAAACGCAACGGAACCTGAACCCCCTCAGATAATGGAGGGAATAAAAATGTAATGACAAAATAGTCTATATATGAGTTTCGGGAAAAACAACGCTCGGGACTGGGATGGAGAGGCCTCGAATCGTTAATACAACGATAGCAAGTCGCGCGGCATGGTATCGTTGAGGCAGGTTCGAAGCCCTATCCACTCAATCACGGGTGCCGCCGTGAATGAGTGGATAGGGGGTCGTGTCCGTTGTTCGTTCTACTGGTCGTGGTTCGTGGTATGTTCTACTAGTTGTGTTTCGCGGTATGTGCTACTAGTCGTGTTTCGTGATTGATCGTTCTAATGCGCCCGCATCGACATCAGGCGACAGCAAACGCGCATCGTTTTATGTGTCCTTAAATTAAAAATACGCTCTAATATGAGAACGTGGAACCTATCATTTGTGATGATGCACCCGGAAAAACAAGCGTAAACTTGCTGAGAGAGGACAGGTCAAATGTTGGTCAAAGTCATTCATTTAACTAAATGTTCATCGGAAAAACGAAAGAAACACTCCTGGGTTAGATCAGTGGTCCTTGAACCCATAAACTCAATTGCAACAAGCCGCGCGTATTGGTATCACTGACGAGTGCCCACGCGTTAAGTCGTTCTTTCAGAGGTGTGGTATTAACACATTTTATGAAATTAGGGTTCCTCAGAGACGAATAAATTCGTTTAACACACAGAATAAAAAAACATAACAGGTTTTATCCTCACCAATAGTCGAGCTGTGTCTCAAAAGGGAGGGTTCAAGTTGCGCTGATCCAATGCTAATAGCCTGGAGCGTAAATTGAAGAATCGCATTTCGGGCCTACAGCGTTTGCCACCGAAAGTTAAAAGGACCAAATCGTTTACTGTTAGCTAATCAAACGTCATAGAGAAAAACCAATGACACTGTTTGAAAGGAGAAAAGTTGCACTTCAACATAATGTGATATCAAAATTATGAATCTCAGGCGGTTCAAATCGGTGACTGGTGCAAACTCACGGTGGATGGTCGCACTTCCGACACACATCCGCCTTCAGGGCCACCTAAGCACTCGTAAGCCCTTAAAATAAAGATTCGCCGAGAAAGGTTCCAATTTCCATAAGAAACAAGTACCAAGAGCAACAAATACAATGAGAATTTCCAATCGTTGATCTCGGGCTAAAACTGATCTAAGAACTGTCGATGTTGAACAATTCGGGATTTTCAACTTTTCGTGCTAAAATAAATTTTGAATTTGTTGCACGATTGCATTGGAGGAAAATATGTTGTAATAGAACACTTCTCTTTTTGAGGGGCTACTTTAGTTTGTCTCTATGAAGTTGTTGTTCCTAACGCTAAGCGAGTCGGTCCAATAAACTTTCGGTTCTTTCAATTTTCGGTCCTATCAACTTTCGAACCTATCAACTTTCGGACCTATCAGTTTTCGGTCCTATCAACTTTTGGTCGTATCAACTTTCGGTACCCAAGAAATCGATGGCAAAAAAATTCAGCCCTAATAGCTTTCTGTGAGGATTTCTTTTTCCGATAAACCCTTTCCGTGCAAAAAGAATTGGAACTTTCAACTTGCGAGGTGTTCAACCGTACAGATAGTAAGGCTGTTTCTGGCCTCTAGCAAGCAGTTATTTGCTTGCCAGCACGGTAAATAAACGCACAATACCGATGTATAATCCTAACCCCTTCGATGGTCAAGCAGGTTGGAGATGAGACTGGCTACGACGGTGCCACTGAGCCATCCCGTGCAATGGTTAGTCGTGGGCGGTCAAATGAATTCGAATCTCAAGTTTGGTATTTGCTTTTTATCTGCATCAATCTAGTTCAGATTTGAGTGTTTACCACAGAATTTGTCCTGAACCTAAATGTTTTCAAATAGATTTACTGCGCAAATTAAATATGGAAGCCTCAAAACACTCACATAATGGTTTGCAATGCAAATCTGAGGAGAAATGAAATCAAGTTGAAATGAAAACGAAAAACAACGCCCGACCACTCGCTCAGAAATGTACAGAGTTTGAAGTGGTTGTTGTAGACACCGTGAAAAATCTGCAAAGAAATTACAAAAAATTCGGAAGGACGCAATAGAAACACTCGTGATCGAGCTCGCGGGCCTCGAACTATGAACACGTTGATACCAAACCGCTTATTGGAATCGTTGTTTTTTAGGTTCGAGGCCCAGACTACTCGACCACGCGTGCCACAGTTTAATTTGCGTTGTTTGTTAGGGCAGTGGTTCACACTTTTCAGAACTGGATTGTTTCTATCAGATGAGTTAAATCTCTCAATGTTGAGACAAATCCGCAATAAAACACAAGACACGGTGTTGGAAAACTAATAAACCACACGGATCTAAGTTACCCACTAAAATAATTTGAAAAATATATCAACTACTGAGTGACAACATACCGTGGAAGTGATTATTTCCTTCGAAATGAATGCATTATCAAGGCTCTACCGTCTCTCTGGCTGCTGGGAGTTAGTTAATAGTTCTTTAATTCATAAAGTCTCCATAAATCAATCATTCGTGTATGACATATTGCACAATTGAAAAATGTCCATCAACAGTGTCCACCGTTTTGTGGGATAAAAACGTACATTCATACACTACCCATGGTAATAAGTTATTTCTATGAATACTGAAATAGTAAATGTTGTCGTCAGAACCCCTCACACAGTCGAAGACGTGATACGAATCATTGGTGTATTTGGATATTCCTGTAACTTTGTCTGCCTATCAATAAACCTAGATAAACTTAAATTCCTTCGAAGTAAGTTCTGAACTTTGTAACCTATTTATGCGAAGAATTACATTCTCCGACGTGGCAGGTGTCCCGGTACACGACGTTGAATTATTGTTCGGTGCGTTCGTGCTAATTGTTCGTATTATTTTGGTTCGTAACCCCATTTAAATCATAAATATAGAATTTCATGAAATTTTCACAACTGGCATTGCATTTTTTTATCATGAAGGTCCCGATCAAAAATTTTATTTTTGTCCCAGGGACACCATTTTCCAGACCCAGGGACACTTCTGGCCCAAAAGCATACTTTTTTGGACTTATTGCATCATATCAGTTGTTATTCCATCTCTACATTTCTTATTTGATCACAACAACTCTTGTGTCATCGCCACAACTATCAATCGATCGCCTTAACTAATATGTAGATAGCACAACACTTATTTCATTACAACAATTCTCCGTTCATTGCTATAATACTCAAAACTAAAACAATATAATTATTTCATCACTACAACTTCTATCTAAAAAAAATATTTTATCCTCGCAACCCAAATTCATCATCACAATTCTGTTTCTCCGCCACAACCTTGCTGCAGTTTTTATTTGCTCATAGGAAACGGTCTTCTGGCAGCTCGACTCATGATTAGAACCCGTGCGATTACCAGCATAATATATTTGTAAGCCTTGTTTCTGACGGTGGCGCTGAACCAACTTCTGCAGTGAGTGTTATAAAGCTGTGCTGCTGGTTTTAGATGTTCCGTAACGGATTTCCTGAGTCTTTGAATGGTCCGGAAGCCTCGAAACATAGACAAACATTGTTTAAATGCGATTTTTAAGCGTTTGGAAAGACAAGTGGATCATAATTTTATGCTCCCTACAGATGGACACAAATTCTGAATTGAGAACAAGGAATATCAGGTGAGAGAAAAACACAGCAGAACCTGAGCATCCTCAGAAAAGGGAGGGAATGAAAGTGTTAACACAAATTAGTCGATAAATGAATTTCGGAAAAAGTAACGCTCGTGGTCGAGATCGAGGGAACCCAAACCCTTAATACAACGATAACAAGTCGCGTGGTTTGGTATTGTTGAGGCAGGTTCGAGGCCCTCTCCACTCAATCACGGGTGCCGCAGTGAACGAGTGGATATGGGGTTGTGCCCGCTCTATGCTCTACTGGTCGTGTTTCGTGATTGATTGTTCTAATGCGCCCGCGTCGTAATCCCGCAAAAGCAAACGTGCATCTTTCATGGTTCCTTGAATCAAAAACACGCTCTGATATGAAAACAAGGAACCTGTCATTTGTGAGAATGCGTCCGAAATCACAAGTGTTAACTCGCTAAGAAAGGATAGGTCAAATGTTGGTCAAAGTCTATTATTTAATTAGATGGATTTCGAGGAAAAAAGTAAAACTGCTGGGGTAAATCAGAGGTCTTTGAACCCATAAACTCAATTGTAGCAAGCCGCACGTATTGCTATCACTGGCGAGTGCCCACGAGTTAACAAATTCTTTCAAAAGTGTAGTATTAACCCATTTTATGAAATAGCGGTCCCCCAGAGCGAATAAACTCGAATAATATACGGTATAAAATACATGACTTTTATCCTCACCAAAAGTCAAGCTGTGCCTCAGAGGGGCGGTGTTCGAGCTGCGCTGATCCAATGCTAATAGCCTGGAGCGTAAATTGAAGAATCGCATTTCGCTACAGTGTTTGGCTCCGAAAGTTAAAAGAACCAAATTGTTTAATGTTGGCTAACCAGACATCGTAGAGACTAACCAAAGGCACCGTGTGAAATGGGAAGAGTTGCACTTTAACATAATGTAATATCAATAGAATGAATTGTTATATCATAAGATATTGAAGGCTGAGGACTTCTAGATAAACAAGGGTGAAATCATATATATGATTTATTTATACCTATACAATTTATACATGTCGGGAAAATGAGAATTCAAGTTAGAGTAAGAGAAGCAAGCGCAGGCAAGTAACCAGTCGGTATCGGGGTCGAGTCAACACTGACTCTATCCCTTGCTGCTCCATCCATTTCACTTCCGTCACAAGCGTGGCCCATGACGTTCATGTCCCTGTGCCGGGCGTCATCTTGATTGCTGTATGCACCCAAAGTATTTCCGTTCGGTTCAGATCAGCTTGTTTGCTGCTCATAGGTTCTCGTATTATAAATTACCTTGTCAGACTAAACTACCCGAACTTCCGGCCAGCGCATGTTAAATGTAATAGGGATGTTATTGATGAGCGTCTACTTTCCGGAAATGCATTGACATTGCCCATGTATTGGGACATGACATGGATCGCAGACGGGACAAATCGGTAACTGGTGCGAACTTACGGCGGATGGTCGCCCTTCTGACACCCATCCTTCTTCGGTGCCACCTAGGCACTCGTAAGCCCTTATAATAAACGTTCTCCGAGAAAGGTTACAATTCCCCTGAGAAAAAAGTACCATGAGCAACAAGTACCATGATAGTTTCCAATAGTCGATTTCTGGCTAAAACTGATCTAATAACTGCCGATGTTAAACAATTCGGGATTTTCAGCTTTTTGAGTCAGAAGAAAATTTGAACGCTTTGCACGATTGCATTGGGAGAAAAATATGATGTAATATAACACTTCTCTTTTTTAGGGGCTCCTTTAGTTTATCTCTATGATGTTTTGTTGTTTAACGCTAAGCGATTTGGTTTTATCAAATTTCGGTGCCCAAAAATTCCCGGCAAAAAAAATCGTTCTAATTAGTTTTCTGTACAAAAAAAAATCGCGATGAATGCTTCTGGTGGAAAAAGCATCGGATCTATCAACTTGCGAGGTGTTTACCCGTACAGATAGTAGGGCTGTTTCTGGTCTCTAGAAAGCAGTTGTGTGCGTGCCAGTGCGGCAGATAAATGCAAAATACCCATGTTGGATCCAACCATTACGATTGCCAAGCTGACTTAAGATGAGACGAGCTACAACGGTGCCACTGAGCCATCCCGTGCAATGGGTGGTCGAGGGCGACCGAATGAATTCGAATCACGTGTTCGGTATTTGCGTTTTATCTGCAACAATTTTATTCCGATTTAAGTGCTTAATACAAAACTTGTACGACAATACCTAAACGTTTTCTAATAGATTTTCTGTGCAAATGAAATATGGAGGCCTCAAAACACATACAAAAAGGTTTGCAAAGAAAATCTGAAGAGCATATTAAACCAAGTTGAAATTAAAACAAAAAATAACGTGCGGAAACCCTCAATGAGTCGTATTGTATTTGGAGGGATTGTGGTAGCCGCCGTGAAAAATATGCATCTAAATTACACTAAATTCGTCAAGACGCAAAGCAACACTCGCGGATGAGCTTGCGGAGCCTCGAACCATGAACTAGCTACACCAACCGGGCGTTTGATATGGTTCTCTAGGTTCAATCCCCTGACCACTCGACCGCGAGTGTCTCTTACTAGAATACGTTTTTTCAGGACAGAATTGTTTCTCACAGCTAGGTTAAATCTCTCAATGATGAGACAAAATCCACGATAGAACAGAGAACATGGTGTGTGAATACTAATAAGCCACACAGATCTAAGTTACCCACTTATAGACTAAAACATTGTCTACTGCTATGCGGGATAAAAACGTTTTTTCATATACTACCCTTGGTAATAAGTTATTTCTACGAATAGTGGTAAATTTTGTCTTCAGAACCTTTCATGCAGTCAAAGACGTGATTCGAATCATTCGTGTATTAGGATATTCCTGTAACTTTGTCTGCCTATCAATAAACCTAGATAAACTTTAAATCTCTTCGAAGTAAGTTCTGAACTTTCTAACCTACTTTTGCCTAGAATTACATTCTTTGGCGTGACGGGTGTCCTGGACCACGACGTCATTTATAGTTCGGTGTGTTCGTGCTAATTGTTCGTTTAATATGGGTTCGTAGCACCATTTAAATTATGTAGAAATAATTTTATGAATTTGCCACAACTGGCATTATATTTTGTTAGCATGAAGGTTTCCATCAAAGACTTTTATTCTGTCCCAAGGACACCAATTATCAGACCCAGGGACACTTTTGGCCCAAATGCATACTTTTTCGGACAGATTGCATCTTAACAGCTGTTATTCCATCACCACAACTCATATTTGATCACAACAACTCTTATGCCATCGTCACAACTCTCATCAGATCGCCACAACTCTTATATAGATAGCACAACACTTATTTCATTACAACAATTCTCCTTCCATTGCTATAACACTTAATTGTACAACAAAATCTTTATTTCATCACCACAACTTCTATTAAAAAGAAAATATTTATATCCTCACAACCCAAATTTATCGTCACAATTCTTTTTCCTCACCATAACCTTGCTGCAGTTTTTATTTGCCTCCAGGATACGACTCATGATTTGGACCCGTGCGAATTCCCCGCAGAATATTTTGAAGCCTTGTTTCTGACGGTGCCGCTGAAACAACTTATGCAGTAGTACACGGTCGGCCGGATGTGTTCAAATCCTGGGTTCGGCATTCGGTCACCTATCTACTCCAATCTCGAATATTTTTACGTGTTAGAGACTTTTTTTGCTGATTTTTTATGTTCCGTAACAGATTTCCTGAGTCTTTGAATGATTCGGAAACCTCGAAACATAGACACACATTGTTTGAATGCAATTTTTCGGCGTTACGATCCAAACCCCTTCGATGGTCAAGCAGGTTTGAGATGAGACTGGCTACGACGGTGCCACTGAGCCATTCCGTGCAATGGGTGGTCGTGGGCGACCAAATGAATTCGAATCTCGGGTTTGGTATTTGCGTTTTATCTGCAGCAATATAATTCAGATTTGAGTGTTCAATACAGAATTTGATCTAAGCCTAAATATTTCCAAATATATTTACTGCACAAATGATATATGGAACCCTCAAAACATTTACATAATGGTGTGCAAAGCAAATCAGAGGAGAAATGAAATCAAGATGAAATGAAAACAAAAAAACAACGCCCGACCACCCGCTCAGAAATGCACAGAGTTAGAAGTGGTTGTTGTAGCCACCGTGAAAATCTGCAAAGAAATAACTAAAACTTCGGAAGGACGCAGAAGAAACACTGGTGGGTGAGCTCGCGAGGCCTCGAACCATGAACACGTTGATACCGAACCGCCCGTATTGGTATCGTTGTTAGTATCGTTTTAGTGCCACAGTTTAATTACGTTTGTTGTTAGAGTAACGGTTCACACAAGACACGATGTGGGAAAACTAATAAACCACACGGATCTAAGTTACCCACTAAAATTATTTTGAAAAATATATCAACTACTGAGTGACAACATACCGTAAAAAATATTATTTCCATAGAAATAAATGCAATATCAAGGCTCTACCCTCTCTCTGGCTGATGAGAGTGAGTTGATAGTTTTTAATGCATAA
>SDVV010030281.1:0-11695 GCA_016164225.1 Gammarus roeselii | reverse complement strand
CGTGAGCATATCCCGAGCAAAAACAAGCGAGCAGCAGTCTAACAGCCCAAGTACTCGAGAGGAGAATTGCAGCGTCTTCAATCACGAAAGAAAGCGAAGCATTTGATAAAGCAGAGACATACACATGACGACGTAGCAAAAAAATGAATACAACATTAGCAGACGAGATCTAAAGAGGGTCCTGAAACCTAAGAAGAAAGATTATGAAAATAAACTTGCTGCCAATGCCAAAACCAATCCGTAACAATTTTTTAGTTAGATTTCGAACAAAATATATTTAAAATCTGTAATAGGTCCTCTCGAGAACGATGTTGGTGAGCTAGAAACAGACGACGCTAAAATGAGCGTTCTACTCGATGATAACTTTTGTTCTGTAATTACGTTAGAGAATCAGGATAATCCTAGTCCTGAGGATATCATAGCGGCTAAACGAATTGAAACCCTCACCACAGTGAACTTTTCCCCCTTCAAAGATATTAAATATATAGATAAATTCAAAGTCACCAAATCTCCAGGTCCAGACCAAATTCATACCAGAATTCTAGAGAAGACTAGAAACGAAATCGACGAACATTTATCAAACATTTTTACCCAATTTCTCCCAAATGGTACCTGCCCCTCTAAATGGAAAGAGGCCTATGTTACCCCAACTTTAAAGCAAGGGACACAATGTGTCCCGGTAACTACCGTCCAATTAGTCTCACCTCAGTCATTGGCAAGTTGATGGAAAGTTTGATAACGAATAAAATTAAAGAATTCGTATACACAAACAAATTGATTGGTAATTCCCAGCATGGCTTTAGACACAACCGTTCCTGTCTTACGAGTCTGCTACTCTTTCCAGAAATATAATCGAAATCCACGACACAAGTTCTGCAATCGATATCATTTACCTTGACTTTCAAAAGGCCTCTGATAAAGTCCTTAAAATCGCCTAATTAGGGAATTGCACAGCATCTGTATTCGAGGCGAGCTTAACAACTGGATAAAATGCTGGCTTACGGACAGACGGCAGCGAGTTGTACTTACCGGAGTTTCCTTTTCCTGGGGTTATGTTACAAGCGGTGTGCCTCAAGGATCCGTGATAGGGCCAGTTCTCTTTATAATATTCATTAACGATCTCGATAGCAACGTACTCTCAAACATTAGCAAGTTTGCAGACGATACTAAGATCGGAGGAAAAGTGCAAACTAAACTAGAGTGTCAGCAGATCCAAGTAGACTTGAACAAAATTGTTGGTTGGTCAGAATAAGTGGCGAATGGGATTTAGTGTAGACAAATGCAGAGTTATGCACATAGGTCCTCATAACCTCAAACACGAATATTCAACGTCTGGAAAGAAACTCATTCCCGTCACCGAAGAGAGAGGTTTAGGTGTCATCATTAGTGACGACTCAAAAAGCAGCAAGCAATATAACGATGCTGCCAAGAAAGGCAGCAAAATGCTAGGTATGATATCCCGCACTATCTCGTACAAAAATCAACACAGTATGCTCAAATTATTTAATGCATTTGTTAGACCGCATCTCGAGTATGCAGTTCAATTCTGGTCTCCATTTCTTAGAAAAGACGTTATTAAACTTGAAAAAGTTCAACGTAGAGCTACCAAACTCATCCCCTCGCTGCGGAATAAATTGTACGAAGACAGGCTACGGGAACTCAATCTTTATATGCTAGAGAAATGTCGAGTCAGAGGCGACATGATAGAAGTGTGGAAGATTATGAAGGGTAAGGAAAACGTCGACCGAGCGAGCCTTTTCACTCTAGATACAAACGGAGTGACTAGGAACAATGGATACAAAATCGTTGGGAAACGTATCTCACTCGACATCACGCGCAATTTTTCACGTATAGAGTTGTCGAAGAATGGAACAAAATTCCAACGGAGGTTGTACACAGCAATATAATCGAAACGTTCAAGTCGCGGCTCAATAAGTTCTACATAAATCGCCGATAAATACCTAAGCTGTTCCCTTCCCTGTTTTTATAAAATAACAGAAAAGGCACACGAAGCTGTCATAGACGTTCTACTTCAGAACTAATCCTCTTGCTATCAAAAGGAAACCTAGTTTGGGCCAATAGTCCTGTTGTTGTCTTCTTACACTTGTAAACACTGGTAAACTACGCATGAATTTTTGTTTGTCGAATCTTCTGGTAAGATATTTAGCGGGCCGATGAGATTTTATAAAATTAATGATTTCTTTCAGGTAGGGTTCAGTCGTGAAGTCATTTATGGATGCCATTAATGTAAAAAGAAAAAGAAACTAACTCGCACGACCGAAAAAATTTGTGACTTTGAAATCAGCTTTGCACGGATCATGAATCCTGTAGCTCATGCATCACACTATGCACGACGGGTCTAAAAAAAATTGGTACGAAGAACTTATACCTAGCATCGTACTGAACAAAGCACAGCTTTCCATGACTGTGGCTTTTCGCTCATACACCATAGATTTTTTTGTACTGTTAATCAAATCTAGGTTTAGGAACATGCATCTGGCATGTACGGGTGCTCTGAGGAAATGTGCACTTTAGCTGATAGATAATTTTCCTAGCCCGTTGATTCATAGCATCTTCTATGAATCAGAATTTTTGTTGATGACTTTCTTAGTATCGTTTTTCGGTGTCACTGTTGTGCAGCTCTTGAAGGAATCAAACTTAAATCTAAACATTTCAACATAAAGTTTCTATAAAATGATCATCGATGAACAACCATCAGAACTTTCATTTGTACGCAGAAAGTTCATAACTTCGTTCCCTTCTGCTGCGATACCAATTTTTAATATAAATTAATCCCTTATAGTTTGAGTATTTAGCGATGTATCAGAGACGGTTAATCCAGTGAAATCATATCAATTTGTAGGGAATGCTGCATAAATCTGTGATTGTTCGTTGACTGTACTTTTCAAAATATGTGATATAAAATGCATTCCATCAATGAGAACAATGATAACGGAAGATATGGATCTCAATATCAACAGTTGCTCATTAACTGGACATGAATATTTAATAGGAAATTGTAATTGAAACGTCGCAGGTCATGCTAACGAACAACTGTTTTTTAAAATGTCAGCTCGAAGACAGAACAAATTCCTCGTATTTACCAATTCAGGAAACTAACAGAACACAATTTGGAGTCGAAGAACCGCCAAAACTTCTACAAAAGTACATGTTATGTGTGGACAAAAGACCATTCTCAACCACTTAATACTTCATGTTTGATGCTCTGGAAAATAGGGTGAGAATCTGTGGAAAAACAGTTGCATGTTCCAGTAGGAATGAATATCAACTCATACGGGATACTCACAGATGATGCATCTTGGTGCAGAGGGAGACATGATGCAGTGCTATGAAGTTGGCTCTCCAACCTTCAAAAATATGGAAGCTTACTTACGTAAGCAGCAAGGTTATTCCTGTGGAGATGTAAATGTCTCATTCGCTGTTTCATATTGTCGCAAAAGAATGGTCTGAAGCACCATCATCTGCAAATCATGTAGTTAGGCCCTATATATCTTTAGATTCTTCTCGTTTGAACTTCATTAGGGATAATAAGTCGATCATTTCGTCGATGCTCATTTTATTAACCACAGAGTACTTCAAAACTGCATTGACATTTCGTAACTCAAATTCGATACTTAAAATTAGGTTCGTTCACACTGAAGTAAACTATGAACTAAATATGTACAATTCCTGCAGCGTCGAAGAGAAATATGTAAAGATGAGAGGGCAGGTGAGGTAATTTTTTTGGTTTAGTTGGTGATTATCCTGAGATGAACTGATTCGTAAACAAATTCGCCAACTTTAAAACCCCGCACCAATGAACAGACTGACAAGAGTATTTTAAACCAGCAAAAATTATGTTGATTACAGCAATGTGACCATGCATAATGTTGTCGGAATATGAATCAGTTCATTAGGCTTTAGTACTACTTTAGATATAAGGGGTGTTCACGATTTGGAACGAAAAAATAAATAAGAGTTAAGAAAAAATTAAGTAGAATATTGACGAAAAGTAAGATGATGAAATTCAATGACATGACATATTGCAAAGTAAATATAAATTTATCGCCAAGATATTTTTTAAAAAGACTCAACAGCAACGAGAATAGAAATTCGCAGGTTCCAAGAAGAGAAAATTGTGGTCATCCATTGCGTCTGTTTTGTTCCATTTCCATCCTAGCCGACCAACTGTTTTTTTTTCGTTTTCACCGTAACAACTGCAGCCAACATGTTCAGAGCGTTCATGAGGGGCACTCCAATGACTTTAGTGCATCGCGGCCACTGGTGTATCATGGACAGGAGAGCCTTTTCCATCACCCCATTAATGGTGCGACTCGTGCCCGCTCTTGTGTCCGCCCTTTTTGCCGAAGCTTGATTTGTGCCCGTGGTCGGAGTGGTGGCCGTGCTTGCCGTGGTGACCGCTCTTGTCGCTGTGGTGCTTGCCCTTGTCGAAGAATCCTTTCTTGCCGTGGGCGTCATGAGATTTGTGGCCCTGAACGCATGAAATAAGGTGAATAAGCATGAGGAACGACCTCTACCTAGCTATTAGTAATCAGCTAAACAAAAGAAAGTGTCAGAATTGGAACTGAAGTTCATCCTATAAATTTCATTCGTTGTACCAACCTTGAAGGCCTTTCCTTCGAAGCCGCCTCCCTTGTGCTTGGCGAAGTGAGAGTCGAAGTGGTCGTAGTCGCTGTGATGGCCCTTGTGGTCAGCGTGGTCCCAGAATTTCTTGCTGAGGCCATCCTCCGCTTTGTGGTGCTCGTGCTTGAAGCCCTGAGGAAGTAAAAGTGAGCCTCTACAGAAGTCTGTCAAAACCCCATCAAAAATGAGGTCTCTGATATGGGAATGAGTGTTTCGGAACACGCGATGACATTTAAACCATTTTTTATACAGAGAAATTGTGGTAAGCAGGTGTAGAAGTGAAAACTTGAAGTGATGCTTATCTATGACAGCCTACGGGAAGGAAAGTTTCACGATGCTGTGGATGTGATACCCAGGATTTGAATTTATTGTCAAAAAATAATCTAGAATAGTTCCTTCGCGGGTTATAGCCAAAAATGTTAGGTATAGGTTAAGTTGAACAGAATGGAAACAGTGCAGATCAACCACGTGATAAATTTTAATCACACGTCGTTATATTACGATAGCTGCGTTCGGCCGACATTCCGTGATGATGCCTTTCATCAAAAATGTATTATTTGCAGTTTACATATTTACCATCGCGTGCTCAAACGGTCTCCGATTCCCCATCATTCGACTATCTGAAGCGCTGGACTTGATTTCGACCGTAGTAATTTTTTTTAATTCTCGACATTAAAATCTACCTACCGACAGAATATTTAATCAATCTTGGGATATGACAGAACTTCGCGGCTACCCACTTGGAGGATTTCTTCTGTTGCACCAGTAAATTGATTCTAAACATTCATCTTCGTGAGTCTGATGACAGAACGGTGATAGTAATACGGCTTCATAGACCTTCAAAATGATGCGAGGTCGCATCTTGACACGCAAATTTCCGTAGTTGTACATTGTGTTGAGGCATCACGTCTTGTAAGGCCGTGTAATCAGCATAGCTAACGGCAGTTAAGACCCAAAGTAATTTCTTTATTATTACAAGCCAACAGTAGTTTCTGGTGGTCATTATTGTACGCTGTACTTTCGTCAACCAAGTAAACACTAATACGATCAGTTGGATGACTGAAAGACAATCAAGAGTGTGGCTATAGCACCCAGGTAGCCACTTGGCGGTCCCGGGTTCGATTCCCGGTGAGGGCGGTGATCTTTGAGAATCGTTGCGAATCATTTGTCTGATAGATCACGCGTTTCTCCTTTATACATATAAGTGCATCTGTGGGCGGTTTGTATAAAAATACGCAGCCCTATCTCTGTGTTTGATGTTTGATCTTGATGTGCTTACCTTTTTGGAGAAGCCGCTATCGTGGAATCCTCCTTTTCCACTCTTGTGTCCTTTGCCACCCTTCTTACCGCTCTTGTGGTGGCCATGTTTGCCGCTCTTGTGATGATCTCCTTTGTAGTGTTTGTCTCCCTTGTCGAAGTGACCCTGCACGGAAAAAACAAAAGTATGCTATTATGAAGTGAGATGTAGAAGAAAAAAACATGTCACACTAGATCTTCAGTACAATCATATATGAAGTTCATTTCATTTCAATGAGAAATAAATCTAGTAGAAAAAAAAGTTACCTTAGATCCCTTCTTGCCAAAGCCGCCCTTGTGACCACTCTTGTGGCCCTTCTTGCTGTGGAAACCTTTGCCTCCCTTATGACCGCCTGATTTGTGATGGCTGCTCTTGTGACCACTCTCGTGCCCGTGTCCATGACCTTTATATGAATACAAAAATATGAGCGTGCGATGGAGTAAATAAGTACCGACCCAACATCCTATTGGGACCAAGAATATCAAATCTAAAGAACACTCGTATCTCTGAGTTATGAAAGTGGGGGAGGTGTCAGTCTGCTACCATTCTAACAACGCTTTGAATGTCAGATCATTTCAATCTCCAAACGAGGATATCCTTCCACGTATATAGCGATTTTCTCCCAACACTTGATGTCTAACACCCGATTGGAAAACCATCATGTAATGTGAGACCTTTGAGCATCAAGTGCATCTGTTTATATGTATGCAATACTGGTTAGTTAGCCGAATAGTTCTGATCAATATGCAACGGCTGAAAATTTGGATAGAAGTCTAGATTGTCCACCAAAATTAGGATCGATATTACCGATGGAATTTATGGATTACAACGTATAATTTTTCGAACGATGATATGTTCAAATATCATGGGCAATGCAGCAATCGGTAATCAGAGAAATAAATATGAATGCAAATCAGTTACGAGGTATGCGTGGCGTGAAAATTGTAGAATTTTTCCACCCTCAGTTCTAGTATTTGGTAGATTCACAGAATTATCCTCGCAATAATAATCTTGTTTTCTACTTATTAACCTCAAAAATGTAGCAAGCAATGAATAAGATTATGGAAAATGTAAGAAACATAAAAAAAAAATGTTTCCACTCATTGTTACTTGCAATACTCGTGACACAATGGAAGAATTTGCTCCCTTTCCTTGAAATGCCTGCGTACTGGCGAAAATAATTACATACCTCCAGCTGCAGTCTGTAGGTCATGGTCTGCCACCACTGCGTACTGTTGACTACCAGCAACCTTCTGATCCTTGGCCTTTGCCGCTGCTGCCGCTGCGAGCGCCAGTTTCTGGCCCACTTTGAGCAAAGGTTTTTTCGTTGTTGTAGCGATCTTCTTAGTAACTGTTTTCGCTTCCGTTGCAATTTTAGCCGCCGTGGTTATATTTGCCTGATCTTTTTTTACGGTCGTCGTCTTGATCTCAGAGGCAGCAGCCTCCGGCTTGGCCGTGGTGATGTCGCTCGCTTGGGTGGTGTTTCCATCCTTGGAGTTCTCTTTCTTTTCTTGCACAGCCTTTCCTGGAGGATTTGTGGTGGTCAAATTTCTGAGAGTTAGTAACTTTGTGACTATCTTGCTTTCACTGACGTTCAACGTGTCGTTTGTACCATTGACAATTGGAACACTTTTACTAGCTTCAGCAGCAGTTACATTCTTGACATTTGCCGCAGCAGTTGTGACGGTTACGACCGCAGGTGCGGTAGTCGTTCCGGTTGTCTTGGTCGTAAGTAACTTCCCTGCCGGAACTTGCGGCACGCCAGATGCAACCGCCGCCAGTAGTAGAAGCAGGAATGTAGAGATCTGGACAAAACGAAACGATATGGTTTTAGGAAGTTGGATATTGTTTGCTAACTGTATTGTCACTATGTCACACCGATGGTACCTCAGCGAACTTGTGTGTAGAAATCGACTGCCCCTCAACCTATTTGTCAGAACCAATAGATAGCATCTTTAATATTCGTGAGTTAACACACCGGTGGAGTTAGAAACTTCATTTTGAGTTTAGAAGACTTGCTGGTCTCCTGCAGCCCTAGCTCCTTCAGGATGATAACAGGGATGACGCAACTGGGAAGTATTTTTATTAAATCAGCGTCTCGATTCGTGCTTTCGTGCTTGAAGGATAAGAAGTTCGTTGAAGAGTTAGAACTCTTTCATAGTCCTAAGATTAGGAAGAGGTTCGCATTTGTTTCAATCGTTCGAAAAGATATAAGCAATAGGAGGAGGAGAAGGTGAGTGCGTGCTGATCAAGTGACACTGAGGAACTGTATGCCTTGTATCCCCCATTGTCGCTTTTATGTTGAGTCACGGATGCACATGACTGCGGGAGCACGAGGCAAAACACCGCAACAGCTGCGGTTGGAAGCACTTCTTTACAAAGGTTGCGTGCTGCTCTGCCGGCAAAAGAAACCACCAGCCGAAGAAACCCTCTCCCGCGGTACGTTGTTCTGCGTCACTGGTGAGAAAAAGATGGGGTTCGTTTTGGCTGGAAGAGGTGACGAAACAACGGAGGAGATTTACTGCGCGTGACGCCGAATCGGCTTTGGTAATGCTAACCCAGTTAGGACAGGCATTCTCGGAGACACGACGTTAGGAAACCGAGACAATACTGCTTCTGGCAGTCGGGCGGAGCATTCAGGGAGAAGAATTCGAGTTTAGGTTACAAGCCCAAGTTCAAAATTATATTTTCAAATGCAGCTCCCGTTAGGTATCTTGAAACTTAATACAGAGCAGGCGGGATCACGTGAGCTTTATAGATTCAAAAAAGTGTCAACCTATCAATCAATTAGATAATATTGTTTATTGAAATAGGAATACAAGTTCAATTTGCGAAACTAGTCATAGAAGAAATATAGTGTCATGGTGATCACCAAGCAGAGAAAAATTAGTCAATCCTGTGATTATTTTCTTGTTTAATTATCTCATTCATTTTGTACAAATCCTAAGAAATTGTGAAGTGTAATCGAAATCTAATTTTTCTCTTTTTAATTTGGCCAACAACAGTTTTCCAAGAGTATTTCTGGGAAATAGGTAATGAAAACATATATACCACAGATTAATTTACACTTGTTTTTTAACGCCATTTGCATTTATGTGGCATTGACCTACATTGAGTTCAAGCGACTAATACTCTCGAGGAACAGTGAATGAGTAAAATTGTCAATTTTTTTATGCCATCACGACACATCTTTTATTCTTTGACTGCATTTGAGATGATGATCGTTTATAGAAGCTATTAAGATAATTTTTTGATCGTTCCTCATAACGAAGGGCAAATAAATGCAAATAGGTACACAAACATAACATAGAACATTATTAGAATAGTGACGTATCAAATCAAAATCCTTGAATTACAATAATCTGATTACGTATCATTCTGTTCCTAGCTTGAATGTAGGTCTTTCGCATTGCTATAGTAGTATAGAGAAGAAAATCCATATGTACGTTCTTTACTTCGAATATTCATCTGAGAGGGCAGCGACCGTCCAGAGACACAACGTAGCTACCTTCCCGAGACACAACTATCACAGAACAAATTTCCCACGAGAGCAGAAAGCAAACATTAGAAGCGTCTTCAATTCAAGTTCCATGTTGCATATTTTTTTCCCTATTCCTGTTCGTAGCTCTCAAATTATCGTAACCAACATCACTTTCAGTCAAATTGTAATGAGTATTTCACTATGAAAATTATCAATATAACCTTTTCTGTTACTGGCATCCGTTTGATGTTTACACGCACTGAACATTTTCTTATTTGGTGAAGATATATAAATCGTCTTTATTGTGAATCAATTTTTAAAGGCATCAAGCAATAACAATATTACTGTCATCGATTTACAAACAATTTTTTGCTGCACACAAATGCAAGGGAAAACGTACAGATACTTTTAACCCAGAACTTAGTTACAAATTATTTCACTCGAATACACTCGGATACATTCCACGACCATCAACAGTAAAATTTCCTGAAACGAAAACTTAATTGTAGTGCAGCAAATTATTCATTGGAGAACTGATTTCAAGTAACCGATACCGTGTCTGCAGTTGAAATCTTCCCAGTTATTATAATTACACAACAAATGTTACCGGGCAATGCAATTACGAGGTCACATTTACACAATGGCTTCTGTACAACACACATGATAGGATATGCAAGAAGTCTGTGTAGCAGGGGAACATAGTTTCCTCGGCTCCTGTACAACACACATGATAGGATATGCAAGAAGTCTGTGTAGCAGGAGAACTCTGTTTCCACGGCTTCTGTACAACACACATGATAGGATATGCAAAAAGACTGTGTAGCAGGGGAACTCTGTTTTCACGGCTCCTGTACACACATGATGGGATATGCAAGAAGTCTGTGTAGCAGGGGAATTCTGTTTCCACGGCTCCTGTACAACACAAATGATAGGAAATGCAAGAAGTCTGTGTAGCAGGGGAACTCTATTTCCACGGCTTCTGTACAACACACATGATAGGATATGCAAGAAGTCTGTGTAGCAGGGGAACTCTGTTTCCACGGCTCTTGTACAACACACATGATAGGATATGCAAGAAGTCTGTGTAGCAGGGGAACTCTGTGTCCACGGCTCCTGTACAACATAGATACAGATACAGACACTAGGCCGCATCCCCCAGAAAGGGGGGTGGCCGACGGCAAGGTGCACCTCACACCCTCACACGCTCACACTCACACAACTTAGCAATTTTGTGCTCAAGGATCCGGCCGGTACCTCCTCAACAAACACTCTGGGTCACGAGTGCAGTCCGAGGATCCGTCGTCAGCAGCAGGGCCCGACAGTTTTCACTGACTTACCCCCGCCGCGTCTTAATGGCCGGGCCCCCCCCCCCCCCACGACCATCCCGACAGCGGGGTACCAAGGGCGGGAAAGCACATCAGAGCAGCGTCAAAATCAATCATTCACAGCAATTATCCACTCACGCTTGTTCACTGCACGCTCTCCCGCCACCTCCACATTCATGTCTCTCCTTCCCAACGCCTGCTTCACACCATCCATCCACCCCTGCGACCACTCGCCTCAGCATTCATCACCCTTTCCACCAATCTCCCTTAATCCATCCTCTCCATGTACCCGAACCATCTCAGTACACGCGAATCGACTGTGTCCTCCAACTTCTTCACCATCCCTGTTCTGTTTCGAACCACGTCGTTGGTGATCCGGTCTCTCAGCGTTACTCTAGCCATGCTCCTCAAACATTTCATCTTGTATACATTCAACCTTCTTCTCACCACTGCTCTCACCCCCCAAGCCTCAGCTCCGTAGAGCACAGTTTGGACAACAAAACCCTTATACTGCCCTCTCTTTGCTTCCTTCCCCAACGTTCTACAGCTCATTACACCCTTTAGTGCGCCCAACACTTTACATCCCTCCTTCACTCGCGCCTTCACTTCAGTTTCCAATAGTTCAGTTATCTCCACATGGGAGACCAGATACTTAAAACACTGAACTTCCTCCAAGAGCTCTCCATTTAGGGTGACACTAATTTTGCTCGCATCGACAGTCCTCGAGCATCTCATTACTTTACTCTTACTCACGTTCACTCGAAGCTTCCTCCTCTCACACTCTACCAAACTCAGACACTAGCCTACATAGCTTCTCCTCCGAATTCGCAACCAGGGCCGTATCACCAGCAAATAGCAACTGGCTCAGCTGCCAACTCCGCCCATTCGCTTCCAACAATTCCAAGCCACGACCCAGCGCACTTGCGTTCCCCTCCCTGACCACTCCAT
>SDVV010030280.1:0-11695 GCA_016164225.1 Gammarus roeselii | reverse complement strand
TTCAAGAGCCCAAAAATTAACTTGTTGATTTGCCAACTCTCACGGTCTGAAAATTGGGCGGGATGTTTCCCAGCCAAAATGATATACTTTTTGAACAATATGTTGAGGTAGTCCAGAGGCCTTGAACATCATATATTAGAATCAATTTTCCAGGTGAACAATTCCCGGTTCCCCCCCAGCTCTATTGTTTGGTGCTGTAGTTGAGGAGGGCTCTCATTAGGTTCTCCGATGTGACCGTCGGAATTGCTGGTGCTGTAGCTCAGGAGGGCTCTCATTTGGTTCTCCGATGTGACCGTCGGAATTGATGGTGCTGTAGCTCAGGAGGGCTCTCATTAGGTTCATGTCGTGCCGGTTGCAGAGCTTGGACTGCTTTATGGGCAGTGAACCACGATTCCAAGTAGACGATGACGACAAAGCAGCACGTCTTCTGTAGATCTTTCTCCTCCTTTCCTCCTTTACAGTCATATTTAACTGGTGCCGATAGAAAAAGACCTTAGGCACGTCGATTACCTTCGACATCCAGCGGGTGTGTTGCATGGCCAGGGGCACAGACGAGGACTCCTAAAAGGGGAACTGCTCCGAGAAACAGGATGACCAATTTCTGTTGTTCCCGGAAGTCATCCTGCGGCTGACGCGCTGCCAACTGACTCTTAGTGGACTCAATGACGCACTCGCTCTCCGCTGACATGCGGTGGCCCACACCATCCGTCATGTCAGACTCAAAGGTGCCTCTGTCAATACATTCGCAGCCTGTCTGGAATCTCTTATAGTGCACATCCAGCCCGTAAGAGATTCCCGTAGAGGTCTTGAAGGAAGCGTCAAAGACGATCTTCATTTCATGTTTTTGGCATCCAAAGTGAAGGTGTTACATTATCTTCTGATCGATGTGCAAACAAGCGCCTTCTCGGATGCCCGTGTTTGGTGCTTGGTATTGAGGCTTAGAGCTGTGATCTCGTCAGTGATCTCCAACAGGTTCAGGACGTCTACAACTGATTGATCAAAAGACGACGGTGCTGTGGGCTGTTCAGCGGTAATCTGCGAATGCGTCGTCGCCAGGAGATTCTCGTCATCAGCGTCAGTCTTCATGGCTGAACTCACGGCCATTGCCGACGCCCTCTTAGCGGCCTAAGCTCTTCCATATATCAATATCTCGAATTATAGTGACGCCCTCTCTTCCATTTATCAATATCTTGAAATAAAGTGATTCGCTTAGTGTGCTTCTAACTTCGGAGGCCTTCATCAATTGCCACCCGATTTCTGAAATTTTGCTTTGGCTTGTACTTATATCATCCACGAACAAAAAAGTTCGTTTGTGCTGGGTTCCGGGCCCCTGTGGGCGGACGAAGTGGCGCGAACAGCGCATACTTCAATATAAAGACTTTTACCCAGCAATTAAAAGAGCTGTGCGAAATAAATGGAACATGGAATAGTCTGATGTTCTTATGAGAAATAAATTGCGCACTTTCCAAGATGCACCAGCACCCTGGGTTTCTGCAAACAGCCGATCTCGACGGGTTCAGATAATTCTATGCCAGTTGACAGTTGGGCACGGTAGACTAATCTGCAGACACAAAATTGAGGCGTCGCCACCCTCGTACTGCATGTACTACTTAGTCCCCTCACAATAGTCCATGCCTTAGCAGAATGCTCGACCTGGATGGAATGTCGACAAACCCACTTTCTCAGGATCCGGTTTCTGGACCTTCCTATTACACTTCGCTTAATGCACACTGAGTTTCCTCAGAGGCGATTCAGTGCGTAGCCACTTCTCAGCTATTGCGAAAAAACAACCTCTTAGCCGAAATCTGGCTCTGTTTTGAATTAATAGCCCTCATTTTATCTACCGATAGAATCGTCCATTCCGGAGGACCAGTGTTTCGTTACGTATTTTGAATTAAACACTTTTTGACCTCTCCCTATAAAAAGTAGCGAGCTGCGGATGCCGTGAGACGAAGCAACTCCAGAGACGGACAATGACATGACGGAACACTGACTGTTGCTTTGTCGTTCGGTTCCCGAATGACATCGACTCCAACGCGCTAGAACGCAATGTAATTCTAATCGAATGTAATCTCTGTTCTCTACAAACTAATAGTAATCGAGCTCAAAGGTTTGGCGAGGTATTAGGATTTTTGTTTTTGGTTAGTTTCCACAGAACACTGTAAAAATGATAGTCACAGACGACTCCTTTCTTCTGGACAACTGTTTCATTGCGAACTGTTCCACTTGCGCTTTACCTCTACAGTACATCACCTTGCGTGCATCACAGCGTCTCATCCTCATCAGTAAGACGCCTCTGAACAATTGCGTCCTTCTTTAGCTTCCTAATAATTAAATTTCGAATTCTTCATACTTAACTCTCTTGTCTTGTCGTTTCATCGTACGTGAGGTTTCCTCCCTAAATACAGGGCAGATCCCATGCAGGGATCCTTGTTGCCTTCCTCTTCATTTCAAGAACTTTGTTTCAGACCCGCTGGTAGCCTATTATCCATTAATTCTTCTTGGCGCGTTCTTTAGGATGTAACGTCTGGTGCCAGAATGACATTTATGTCCATACGATAGGAAGCTTTGTTACTCTAATCTAATACTTAGTAAGTGCCTTCTTTACATCACCACATGCAATTCTGATTATTGTATACATTTTTTCGTCCAGCTTCCTCTGACGGGGGCGTCCATGAATCCCGCGCGCTCCCTTGGCCCCGCCTTCGTCATGAACACCTGGCACGCGCACTGGGTGAGTGTCGTCTGCTAGGGTGAAGCTTGCCGCTCGCGAATAGCAGTGTTATCTTAAATAAGGTATCTAGTTATATTTTTCGAGTACTTCTCCAACACTTCCTTGTAGAAATAGGATGAAGTACTAAAAAATGTAGCTGGATATTGGTTTTTAAACAACAATGGGTATAGGAATGTTTCTTGATCAACAGTTCCGATCCAGTTTGGGGTTTACTATAGCGACGTCTTATTGGAAGAAGCTTTTTGCTGAGTACAGTAGCTGCTGCTGTGGGCAGGTTGAATAACAGGTTAAATCAGTTTGTTACAACGTTACTCTGGGGACATAGCGCTCAACTGGGAACAGAACAATCTCCAGACGCAGTTGAGGTTAGGGTGTTACCCTCTTTCACTAATTGAGTTGATAATTGCTTCAATCGACTTTGTGCTACCTTTCTCTTAAGATGTATCGAATATTACTAAAACCGATAACAAGCGTGTACAGTTTGGTTCCTGTGGACATTAATCATCTTCCCCACCAGCAGGTGTTGGGGCGCATTGCCCCAACACCTGCCACCATGAGAGCGCTGGGACCACGTGGTTTAATCACCTTAAGAGTTACAGTGCCTTTTGTGGCACCTGTGCCTACCTCCTTTGGCCTTTACAGCGTAACGGATATTGACTTTAAATAGTATTACATTCTATCATTCTAATCTAAACTTTGTCTATGCTCGATGCAGCATTAGTTGTTCGTTAGACGTTTGGTGCTAGAAGGATGCTGACTCCAGCGTTCTAGACAGCCTCATCATTCTAATAATTTCTAACCCTGTGAAGAAACAACATGGAGTTTTTTGTTGAAAATGCTATACTTTTAGTGGACCTGAAGTAGCTACTCTTCCAATTTCATCGAGGTAGGTAGGTAACAACTTCGATTCTAATGCCACCCGAGCAGAGTAATCCCAAATCACTTCTTGCTGTCATGTTGAGGTTCTGCTTGAATGGTTGTGAATCTCTCCCAGGGTTTGTCGACGCTGATAGGCATTGTCGGGTAACGTGTTCGATCAATGCGCTTGGATGTATCCAGTATTATTGGACACAGTATTTCCTGCCTAATCTTTTTTCTACCGACAGGTATACTGGGCGGGTCCCATCTTGGGTGGCCTTACTGCTGGGTTCATCCACGAGTTCATCTTCAACCCACGTAGATCCCCTCTCTCCCGCAACCACTCCACTGATGGAGGTCAGCAGAGGTTTACTATTTTTATTTATTAAATATTATTGCTTGACTTGAGCGCTATCCGGTGTATAATAGCTACTAGTACCAAATTACTGATGAGAAAATACAAACATTTAGGTACGTTTATGTTCTGAGTTTCCAATAATGAATCGCCTTCGTTATTTGTGTATCAGTGGGGTACTTGTCATGCTTTAAATGCAGGGTAATAGACACCTTCTGTAGGATCCTCTGGATGACTAAATGCAAGTGCTAGCTAGCAACAAAATCTGAAGCTATAAATACTACAAGACCTCAGGGCGCATTCTTGTGGACCCATTCACCAGCTGGAAACACCACTGCAATGGCAACTCGGGTGTACAGTGGTGCTGTACACCCAGATGGCCGAATTGGAAGGTTTTATTGTAGTTTATAGTCTTTAGTACATCTGCGCGCATTATTGCGGTCATTGTTTACTCTGTTCTAGACGTCTTTTCTGTAAGACGCCAACGTGGTCAAATCGCTATATTTGTCGGTGTGGAGTAGCATTGTTGGATACCATCTTATCAGGAAAAATGCATTGGTGTGTAGTTTTAGTGTTTCATAGTACTTTTGCCAATCAATGATAGAAACCATAGAGCTTCACCAATAGCTCTATATATAATTAGTTGAATCAAAGATTTGGCTTCTTGGCATATTTCATCGCATTTACAATGTATATTTGCAAAAAAATCAAAATTTCTTAATGGCTCGCCTTCAGGTTTTGAGATAGCGCCTTCACCACAAAAAACGGCTGACAAAAAGAAGAATAACCAGCAACAGCCTAACAATCTATCTCACAATGACACTAACAATAGCATCCAACGTTCTCACCAGCAACATCTCCAGCAGCAGCAGCAGCAACAACAACAGTATCCTATTAGCTTGCTACAGTCTGTGCCACCTCCTCCACAATACCGACAACAAAACCAAGAAAACAACAGACTCAGCCAACAACTTTACCACATCGACTTTGAACAGGAACACCGTCTGTTACAGAGACAACAACAGCAACAACAACCTATCCCATTAGCTCTGTTACAACAAGAACATTTAGCTCAACATCATCAACGCTCTCCATCAACAGCAGGCACTGCCACTACAACTAGCAACCCTAACTCTTGGCCCTTGGACATCGGGCTGTGATAGCCGAGGTAGCGTCCTTTGATGCCGTTACAGAATATTCACACGGGAGGACAACGTGCCCGCGAGGTCAACGTTTTGCTAGGTCACGGCTTTCGATTGGTTGTACGTTTAGAAATGCTAATATGAAGCTGCCACGTGGAAACTTTGTCCTCACAGGCACCAACTGTCTCCCTTGTGAATGGGCTTTTAGTGTTTTCCGATTTTTATTTATTTTCTGTGGCTGACATTCTTTTCTCGCTGTTGTAAACTTACCGTCGAGCACTTAAGATTGATTACACTCACCGATTTGTTCAAACTTTTCTATTTAGATTTGATCAAGATTAATATCCGCAAATGTATCATTCAATTTTTCAGAATTATAGATTTACATTTGTGAGCACGTCCCCCTTTCCTCGATCTAACGAATGTGGTTTCTAGAGCAATATTTTTATATTCATGTCAGAGTTATTCCTTTCTTACATTTTTTGACAATAATCAGTCTGTCATGAGCCAGATATATTTTCATTGTAGAAACTTTGCTCAGCACTTTCTCAGCTATAATTGTTCTCTTCCACTTTGGTTTTGATTCAAAGCTTGAATAAAAAGTTTGGTCTTTTTAATCTATTTGTTTTTATTTTTGAGTCCCTTTTTTTTAATTTTTAGCTACACCTAGCATTCCACGTGTTAATTATTTACAGTTTTAAGTGTTTCTCTAACCCCTAACTGCTCTTGCTAAAGCAGAAAGCCTTGTGTGACAGGCCCTGCGTACCCACAGCTGAAACGTGTTTCATTTTCGTACCCTTTACTATTTCTCTCTGGTTGGACTGCTCTGCTTTTTGATCGCTTCTTTCGATAGAATGTTTAGTGATCTTTTTCAAAGGACTCATTTATAGTATTTGTAATGTCTTTTGTTGATGTTCCCTACAAGAGTAACACATGTTTCTTTAAATTATCGTCCATCACTTTTTTTCTTGAATTATATTCAGTGTACGTTAAACCACTTCAAGCCTCATGTTGTGTGGCTTTGGTGTCACAGTACCTACAACCAGAACTAAAAAGTAGCCAAATGCATGCCAAGGAATCCAAATTGCTTTGTTTTAGGGGGGAAAATGTATTATGTCTAGGCTATTTTTTTATTCACACACTCATTAACAAGTCTTCTCATGTCGCTAATAAGTTCTCCAAAGTTTTTTGTCACAAATAACTCCTCACCTCACCTTCTACCCGGTTGCCTCGATCTTTGCCATGTGAGCCTAGAAGTTGAGGGTGGATGGAAATTCTTAGTAATGCCAAAAATAGCGAGCACTCGTATGCTAAGATCGTATTCCATGGCATTCAGTTCGGAGTAGCAGTTATCATATTGTTGAAGGCCTCCTTCCCGACGAGTCAGGCGGGCGGATGAGAGGGGGCGGGTGAAAATGACGAAATAATAGTCAAATGGTCGTAAGGTGGGGTAATAAAGCCGCAGCGGAAGGAACTAATCTCCTTTTGCATATGTCATAAATGGAGAAGGTAGCAGCAGATATAGGAGTGGGAATCCTCCTGCTGAGGGTCATATAAGCAATGGAAACGTTACCCCC
The DNA here is from genome assembly GCA_016164225.1 of Gammarus roeselii. Taxonomy (NCBI): domain Eukaryota; kingdom Metazoa; phylum Arthropoda; class Malacostraca; order Amphipoda; family Gammaridae; genus Gammarus; species Gammarus roeselii. Next base: position 5,029 of record SDVV010030280.1, on the reverse strand, counting down.
CTCCCACTGCGGTTACTTTCTCTTTTCTATATCGCGGGTCTTGGTACCCAACGGGATTATACAAGTTTTGAACCCTCGGCCTCTCCCACTTTTGTGTATCCTGCAGGTGAGGGCGGCGACTGCAGCGACGGTGTTGGTGTAGACGAGGAGGAGGGCGCTCTAAGACAAGCGCCAGTGACGTCATCGTCACAGTCTGGTGGTGGCGCGCATGCGCAGTACAACCCTCTGCGCAGACACGCGGCGAGAAGCCACGCCCACCCTCGTCATAACTCCGCGTCCAGCCCTCCGCCTGGGGACCAGATATACTCTGCTGGTTAGTCGGCTCAGGAATGAATCAACAAAGTTTAGTTAGAATTTTGTAGTGCAGGCAATATATAGTTATTAACTGTCTGGTTGTCTAAGGGATGCGGCACACTCTTCTGCATGTAATGTGATGCGCAGACTATTACGATTTTAGTCGGGCAAACAATATATAGCATTTCATCCTTTGTAAATGGCTAAAGGCCGAACTTGACAAAATCAAAAAATTAGTTCCTCTGTGACTGGGATACACAAAACCTTCAGCGAGATCCTTGTCTCACTATCGTTACTTATAATATTGGTAGACAAAGCTGTAAGGGTTCAGTTTTGTTAGTCTTGCAACGATCCTGTGCCATGACGCGTTCAATTTTGTCAACATCTCTGAGCCAAGTTAATCGGTTTCAATCATTGCGTTGATTTGACAAAGCCACATATACGATTATTTTTATCTTGATAATGGAGTGCTATTATGTAATTATACTGTCTTTGGCTGTCACGTTTTTCTTTTAATAAATCCGATTATTTTCATTGGAAATATCTTTTCCTTGGCAAACACATTTCTGTTATTCTTAAAATTCTGTCTTCAATTAATGATATCCGGTTCTTTCTCGAATACTTGGCTTGACATATTATCGAGATCTGGAGTATTAGCAATAGTAACTTTTTCTGAGATGTTTCATCAGAATGATAAGTTTGGGTATCACTGATATCGACTCGCAATATCTTCTTTTCTATTTTTAGTTGCTTTGTGTTTTGAGTTAAGAGGGGTAAGTTGTGTGAGTATAAGGGTGTGAGGTGCGCCTTGTTTGCGTTCGGCCACCCCCCTTTCTGGGGGATGCGGCCTAGTGTCTGTATCTGTATTGTGTTTAGAGGGCGAAGTACACTGCTTCGCTCCATAATAGTTCAGGGGTGAAGTTGGAATTTTAGAATTCTAAGAACATAATTCTTGTGCGAACTAGAGCGGTGATGTTGCAGAAGTTGAAACGAGTGGATTCACGTGTTCTGAGATGTTTCGGGCACATGGTGAGAATGGATGAAGGTAGATTGGTGTAAAGGGTGTTGAAGGCAGAGTCGAGTGGACGCAGGTGTGAAGAAAGCGTAAGGAAGGAGAGACTTGAGTGTGGAGCTAGCGAGAGAGCGTGCACTGAATAGACGTGAGGGAAGAATAATTGTGAACGGATGATTTTTGACGCTGTCCTGATGTGTTTTCCCGCCCTTGACATCTCGTTGGGTGATGGGTTGGTCGTGGGCGAAAAGTGGCCCCGATCATGACGCGGCAGGGGTAAACCAGTCACACTGGCGGGCCATGCGGCCGACACCGACCTCGGACCGCACTCATGACCCGGAGGGTCTATTGCGGGGTCTCTCGGCCGGACCTTTTAGCGCAAAAGGGCTAAGTTTTGTGAGCGTATTAGAGCAGCGTGAAGAGGGCCTTGCCATCGATCACCCCCTTTCTGGGGGATTTGGCCTAGTCAGTTATGTATAAGTGTTGGTTAAGATGAGGAGAGATAGTTTATTTTGTGTAACTTTTGAGTGTGTTTATAGGAGTTGTAGAGGGTGTGAGAGTTAAATATTTGCAATGGGTCAGGTGGGCAAAAGTGTTTGTCTGGGTACTGGGTATGAAAGCGAAGAGGAGTCTATACAAGTAGGTAATTCTCCCGAGTGTGAGTATGGTGCCAAGATGAGAAACGTGAGAGCGGCTAAAAGAAGAAGGCAGAATGTTACAGAGATGGAATGTTTTGGAAGCAACGAAAAGAGACTGACTGATAAAATCATACATATGACGGGGCTTGAGTTCCCTTTAAAGTTGATACAAGAGTCTGGAGATGGTCCGGACTCTTTAAGTTGATAATAAAGGGAAAAAAAGTGAAAAAGGCGCTGAATGCAAAAACGAGTGAAAAAAAGAGATAATGATGAAGGAACCAAAGTGTATAATGTGGTGAATGCAAAAACTAGTGAAAAAAGATTTAATGGAGTCCGAGGTATGGATGAATGGTGGGAGCATTAGATGACGGAGATATTGGTGTAGATTAGGCGATGGGACGTGTAAGAGATTCAAGTGAGTGTAGAATAATAGAGATGGGATGTATAAAAATGTTACCATTACCTTTTCCCCGTGTTTAGTAGTGGAAGAAAGTCGGGCGTGGAGAAGGTGTGGATGGAGGTGTCCGCTAGATTGATGTGGGTAAAAGTCAAGTTAGGTTTAGCAAGATGGGCGTTTGAGAGTGCTTACAGACCTGGTAGCGAGAGGATTGAAGAAGAGATTGAGCAATTTTGGTCTGACCTGAGTGATGTATTGAGAGTTTTGGAGATCAGCTCAATGTGGTTGTACTGGGTGACCTAAATGCGAGAATTGGAGAAGAAGTTATGGAGATTGTGGTAGGGAGGTATGGCGTGCCAAGTAGAAATGTTGTGGATAAAACATGATAAGACTGTGCATGGAGCAGGTTCTAGTGGTTGGAAGCAGCTTGTTCAAGAAGCGAGATATCCACAAGTAACCATGGGAAAGGATTGCTCTTGGTGCAGTGGTGGAGAGAGCGCTGATGGATTGCGTGTTAATTACGGGTGTTGACAGGGGAGGGTGGAAGAGTATCTGATTATCTGCACGTGGAAGAAAAATTAAGAGTGGAGCAGAGATGGATAGGGAACACGAGAGTGTGAGGAACAGAGGTACTGAAGGTGCGTGGACTGGATCTGGAAAGCAGAGTGGAGGAGTTCCAGCAGACGTTGAGGGAGTAATATGACGAATGACTTGTTGTTGGTGAGGAATGGAAAACTTTTAGAGATACTTTATTGCGATGTGCAAGAAAGGTGTGTGGTATGCGCCGTCTAGGCGGGTGCAGAAGGAAGGGCGGAGTTGTGGAACGAGGTCAATCTGGTGGTGGTGCAAAAGAGAAGAGCCTATAAGGAGTGGTACCGCCCTACGGGGGAGTCTGCATTAACTTCGCGTTGGGACTCCGGTGGAACATGGAAGCAACAACTTCTACTTACGGAGTGGTTGCAAGCGAGGTCGGTTGTGGCCTATGACTAGAAAGAGAAGATTAGATTAGAGTGTCAAGGCTTCCTAGTGCACTGGGCTAGAAAGAGAAGAGAAAGAAAGTGATGCCGGTGGTGAAGAGAGCCAAAAGGGACGCTGCGGGTTGTGCCAGAATTTTGAAGAAAAAAAAACTGCCAGTTGTTGTTATGGGTGATCGTGCACGGATGCCGGTTTTGGCAGAGAAACTTGTTGCGAATATTACAAGGGAAGAGGTGCAGGAGGCGGTAGAGGAAATGAAAGCAGGGAAAGCTCCTGGGTTGGACGGTGTTGCGACTGAGTGGCTGAAGAAGAGTAAGTATAGACATAGATATACAGCCGTTTGCCCAGAGTTAAGAGGGTGGCTAAGTTAGGCTGACACAGAGGGGGAGGCGCCCAATCTCCCCGCCACAAGACCGCTGTGTCCACGCCAAGGCGCGAACTCGCGACATGCAGCACCAGAGACCGACACTGAGGTCATACACGCTAACCACTCGAACACGGCGGCTATTATTGGGCTAGTCGAAACATAAAAATTCAACATGCATCAAAGGCGTGCTTATTTATAGTGAGTGATATCCGTCAACTCTGCTATCCCAGCAGGCTAGTTACACTACCCACAAACGCTTCTCACACTGAAGGACATACGGCGGACATTAGAAGAGTGACGAGGAAACTCCATTTCAGCGAATCACGCTAGATCTGCATGTCGCGAGTTCGAACCTCGACAGGTACACGGCGGTCTTGTGGCGGGGAGACTGGGCGCCTCCCCCCTATGTGTTAGCCTAACTTAACGATACAAAGTAATAGGGACTGTGCTAGTAACCTTACCCTGATCTTACCATAGTTTCCTACAATGAAGCATCGTGAGCCGATATGAGTGAATTTGGTTCGGCTTGAGCCTCCTTTCCACCGGAGCGTCAAGCGGGTCGTCGCATGCTCTACCATAGGGTACGAGATATAATTGAATTCGTGTTAGCTACGATGAAAGGCTGCCGTCATTGGTTTGCTCATTCAAGTTGCGTGATGGACTAGCGACTGTTTACCATGATTGGACCATTAATAATTCCGCGTGAATAAGCTATATTCCCAATCTTATAATCCTTTTCACGTACAAATTATTGACCAAAAATTATATGAAATCGGCGCCCTCAACTAACATCACTACTGTGTCGAAAAAAAGTGCAATTGTTCAATGCTGTACAAAGCTGTTGTTTCATGCTGTACGGGGCTATCGTTTCATGATGTACGGGGCTATCGTTTCATGCTGTACGGGGCTGACGTTTCATGCTGTACGGGGCTGTTGTTTCATGCTGTACGGGGCTATCGTTTCATGCTGTACGGGGCTGTCGTTTCATGCTGTACGAAGCTGTTGTTTCATGCTGTACGGGGCTGTTGTTTCATGCTGTACGGGGCTGTTGTTTCATGCTGTACGGGGCTGTTGTTTTATGCTGTACGGGGCTGTTGTTTCATGCTGTACGGGGCTGTCGTTTCATGCTGTACGGGGCTGTTGTTTCATGCTGTACGGGGCTGTTGTTTCATGCTGTACGGGGCTGTTGTTTCATGCTGTACGGGGCTGTCGTTTCATGCTGTACGAAGCTGTTGTTTCATGCTGTACGAAGCTGTTGTTTCATGCTGTACGAAGCTGTTGTTTCATGCTGTACGGGGCTGTTGTTTCATGCTGTACGGGGCTGTTGTTTCATGCTGTACGGGGCT
>SDVV010030279.1:0-11695 GCA_016164225.1 Gammarus roeselii | reverse complement strand
CTAAATTTTTGAAGACCTCGGCCAGCAGCAGCGTGTCGATGAGCAGGTATATGATCATGTAATCACGCAACGTCCTACAGTTTGCTGCCTCCCACATTTCGATCACTTCAGCATAATCAGAGTCCGATATTCCTTTGCCTCGAAGTTGACTGTAGAAGGCTTTTTGCGATGGGATCTCAGTTTGGTCCAGCACAGAATCCGATGTGATGGCTTCGTAGCAGAAATGTCCTTTTCGAGGGGCGAGGTCTAGAACCTTGTCACTGTATCCGAGACTTGTGAGATGGGATTTGAGGAGTATCATGTCATGCCCACCATCCTTAAGATTTTTGGCAGGACTGTCTAAACTTGAGTTGAGGAATGAGAATGAGTCAATGAACTTGACACCGTACGTGGTCGTGGCATCATTCAAGAGACAGAAATGCTGAACATTTTATCTGATTGTTTTGGCAAAACATTTATTTTGGAAAAGTTTTTACCATCCAATCCTCTCAGTATGAAGCGCATGTCATAGGCGGATGCATTGTGAGCAATACATGGCATGAAGCTGAGTTTCTCCGTTATTCTGAAGTTACAATTCAGGCACATTGCGGCCAAGTAGTTTCCTGTTATTACCTCTTAATTGGGGCCGATGACCCCCTCAACGTAATGGTTATGATGACGTACACGTTTTTTATCATTTTCTCCATAAGCACATCACCGCAGCATTCACATGTTTTGCTTTCGCAATATTTTTTCACGTCTTGTTTGGTGAGGACGGGGATTGGGAACAATGGTAGGGTTGACATGTATTCATTATAATCCAGCAACTATTCTTAACAAGATGCGTTTCCATCTCCTCAAGGGGAACTGTAGTCGAATCGACTTCTTTGTGCTTAACAATTTTCCCGTCTTTATCCACAAGAGTGTAGCTGTACATACACAACTTGTGTATGTTGATTACATGTTTCCGCTCTAGGGCGGGCTCCAGCACAGATTCACAGTCATAATAACATACAACAGGGGGTTTCATTGTTGCATGCATGGCTGGGAATTGGCACATTTCCCCCTCTTCAGGCATACCGATGTTTTGCAAGCCTGTAGTGGACGAACATAATTTTACGTGACCCTCTTTTTTGCTTTCGTGCATGCCCTGCATGCAGAATGAACAAAAAAAGTTGTCTCTATATTTCGTATGTCTGAATGTTTTCATAAATGTAGAGAAACATGGAATAAGTGCGACATGATTAGCATCTAAGATTTGCACAAGGTGGATCGTGCGCTCCTCACTGGCCTCTACAGTAAACTGCCTCTGTATACACTAACCAGCCCATAACCTTCTTTCTCTTTAGTGAGCTGATACAGTCTAATGTTGACATCACAATCTCTTTCTATGTTTGGTAAATCTTCTAAAGCCTCAGGTGTGTTTAATGAACTTTTAGGAAAATTGAAATATGTGTTTTTGTATGGGAGGTAAGTTAACTCATATGCACGTCTTTTCCATGAGAGACGTGTATTTTCAGGAAAATTGAAATGGGCAATCATGCTTGTCAGGACACAATTATTCTTTTTTGTTTTGATGTTGACAATATGATACCTGCCTGGACAATTTATGGGCCAAGGAACATAACAGTCTTTTTGTTCCTTTAGCCCCTGTCTTGTTGAATTTCAGGTCAACAGCGGATACTGTATTAATGCTCCAGCCACTACCATCTAGCTCCTGTTTGGCTAATTTATTTTGTAAATCTACCCCGAGATCCTCAATCAATTCACTTAAATCCACTGTTTTTTGTCAGCTAGATCGCTTTTGTGTTTAATACCCAATCCTTCTCTTCTATAGATGCATCCTCCATGGATTGCACCCATTTTAACCCTTGCGGTGCACTGGAGTCTCTAGAATGTTCCTAATTTTGATTTTATATGCTTCACTAATTCCCTGCATCCTAATGTTATCAAGGATGATATGTTGACGTATTCAGTGATTGGGATAAATGTTGATGTTACGAAATGTTGATCCAATATACATTTAAAGGTTGGTGGGTGAAATATAGCCACTCCCGACTCGACAGTAGACGCCTCAACAGGAGACGGCGGTAAGGGCGCATCCAACGCTGCAGTAGCCTGAGCGACGGGTGGTTCAACAGTAGCCTGAACTCCGGATAATTCCGGAGCAGTAGCCTGAGCGATGGGGGGTTCAACAGTAGCCTGAACTCCAGATAATTCCGGAGCAGTAACCTGAGCGACGGGTGGACCAACAGGACACGCTGCATCAGTAGACGATAGCAAGGACGGATCACTTTTAGGCTGAACTCTGCCTTGTCCCGAAAGGGTTTCACCACCGGGTTGCGAGCTTGCGGTAGGGCTCGCGGTAGGGCTCGCGGAAGGACTTATGGGCTAGGGGCAGTCCCTGCATCCTCCAACAGTGGCGCATCTGCCATATCGTCTTGATTCATCATGCAAGAATAAAAACACTAGATTAACAACACGGTTAAAGCAATACACAAAGATATCTTTAAATTACTTACATCTCGAGTGAAAATATGACCAACAAGATCATCCCTGCAATATCAGATAGCAAAAGACATCTTTAAAATTACTTACATCTCGAATGAAAATATGACCGTGACCAACAAGATCAACCCTGCAAATCATGCATGAGCTACGCTGTTCACTGATTTATACAACAGTGTACGATAACTTGGGAAATATAGCATTCACACAGAGCCCCTCGCTAATCTGCCAGATCCACGAACCAAAAACCAAAACAAAACGAAACCTGTACGACACTGAAATCACCGGTCCTTGTGGGGAGGAAAGGGGTGGGTGGGTGTGGGAGTCATATAAAACTCGCCCTGCTGACTGCACGGATACACACACTCCTCTCTCATCACATCGTCTATACCTCCTCTGCATATAGCCTGCTCATAGCCCTCGACCACAGCCTCTCGTCGCCCGACCCCGTGTTCCATTACAGTCTCTCATTGAATCGCCTGCTTCATCATGGAACTGTTCAGGATGACTGATCAAATTGTTTCATACAATCGCAACCTTAAACGTGTCTCATTCGTCGAGGGAGATAATTTCGTATCGGCAACGATGTCAACATTCAAAATCATCCTAACCATGCTCAAGATGAAACTGGATGCTTCTATCCTGATTCGGCAGGAGTGTAGTAGCGTTGATTTATTGTGCAACCAAGAGGGATGTTCAGTGATGTTTTTAAACTCAAAGTCGTCTCGTCACCGATCTAGAATACTTCTTTGCCCAGACTTCATTTCCAGTTTCTTAACACAAGAAACTACAATCATGGGTATGATACAGATCCTTCATACTCTTCCACCGAACCTCGTGGATTTAAACGTTCATTGGAACAAGCCAAAAATGAATCACGACCTGAAGCAAAATATGAAATGGTAGAGTCCTCAACCAATACCTTCTACTCCGATGCTCAACATTACGAAGACAAGACGCAAGATTAAGACGGACAAAATCATTCTATTGATGAAGTAAATACCTATAACCCTCCCCAGGATCAAGGGAACAATGCTTCAATATTTGATATCCCAGACAAAGGTTACAGTGGAGCGTCTGTATATACCTTTGCAACATTTCCCATATCTTCTCAAGACATCGCGGAAAGCCCGAACCGACCTTTATTCAAGTAAATTATCCCACCCAATATAATCGGAATAAAGAAGTGTATTAAGTGAAATAATTTATACAATAAATATATTTTTAAAATTACTCTGTATATACTATCTTTTGCAATGCATCATGCCCGACTTAGAACAAGTCAGATTCTGTACTCTGCTAGTGGACATTTCCATAGAATCTATATTCGTCTATTTCAGTAAATTAACCACCCAATATAATAGGATTAAAGAATTGTATTAAATATAATTATTTATTCAATAAATATATTTTTGAAGTTACTCTGTATATACTAACCTTTCCAATGCATCATGCCCGACTTGGAACAAGTCAGATTCTGTACTCTGCTGGTGGCCATTTCCATAGAATCTATTTTCGTCTATTTCTTGTTGGTAAATAGGAAATCTGGCCCGCACATCGGTCGAAGCGACTGCCCATGTATTTCCATAATTTATGGGTCCGCGAACAGGCGGTTGTTGAGGGATCCATGAGCTGCTGCAAGGCGAATGTGGGTATAACGCTCCCTGACATGCTTGATGGGCTTGCAATTTAAACCCATACCATGGTTGCATCTGCCATTGCTGAGGATGCATCTGGAAATGTTGAGGATACCATACGTTGCGATGTTGTGGGTGGAACGTATATGCAGAAGAAGAAGACGCCCCATTGCCCAGACTGAAAAACGGAGGATAAAAAAAAATGTATATGTTAAAAGAATGTTTATTGTTTAAAAATAAATTGCATGAATAAAAAAACATTGTTTTTGGTATATATCAGCGTTACAACGAGGAAGGGTCGAGGTGGAAGCTCTAGTTGGTAAATGATCTTCGAACAATATCATCGTTGCATCTAACGATGTATCAGGGATGGTAATCTCTGCGCGGAATACGTCAGACACATCGTCCCCTATTATGGTTAAAGGAGGGTCAAAGACGCTATTCAAAATGTCATTCAAGATGGAGCTATCATTCATTATATATTCCATCTCACGTTGACTGTTGTTTAACGACGGATTATGTGGAGTTGATGATAAAGGTGGGTAGCTGACATCGTCTTCTACATATATTAAACTAGGATTGGGTTCAATACCACTCAAATCGAGCATCGGAAGCTGCGGCAAATCCCCATGATGAAGTAAACTGCATTCGAAAATATCGCCGGGTTGATGGATATCGAGTGTAGAATCACCTTCGTGTGTGTGAAGTCTATTTACTAAATTAAATGAAGTATTCTGACCCAAAGCATTATGAATAGGATCGATAATCTGAAGGACGGTTTCCAACAGAAATATGATACTATCCTGATTTGCGTTAATATAATTTCCCCACGCGTTTACAAGCATACTCCGTAGTGGTAAGTTTTCTGGATCGTTAATGGACCCCACTAGGTTTAACGGTTTACGGAAATTTATATATTTCACTAGATCCCCCTCTGGGCAAAACGGCCCCCATGAATGATAACGACAGGTTAATAAAAATTGGACTGGGGTCGCGTGGAGAGGAATCTGTGACTCTAAATATTTTTGTCGACGCATGGGCCATCCGTTCCCGCTGTCAGCAATTGCTTGTGTCCACACAACCTCCTGATAACCGATTTTTATAATGAAATCCAAGAAATATCTGTCTTGGAACAAAGACATTTCGTGTTTAGTGACTGAAGTGGGAACAGTAGCGAACCTCCTCTTTTTGGGTGGTGGCGCAGCCTCTTCTCCATCCTCCCAACGTTCGGTCAGAGGTCCTTCCCTACTTGTGGTCAGCAGTGGACGCTGACTGCCCTGACACGTGCCGCATCCGTTAGGACTCGTCGATCCTTCCCTACTTGCGGTAGCTTGTAGAGGCAGGCCACCATGGAGCGTGCCCGGAACGGAGGTGGCACCGTTAGGTTGAAGGGTAACAGCATCTCGCGGTCGCTTCATTGACCGTGAAGATACTCCTGATGCCCCGCGTGACTCAATAGCCTGGTCATGTCGACCGTCATATACGATTATACAGTCCTCTTCCTCGGGTAAGGAAGGACATTGTGTTGGATGAAACAAATTGAGGCGAATTAGAGTATTGATTACTAATACACTCTCGATATGAAATAAATTTTCATAAAAAGTAGATTTACATTAGTACACATTGCTATAATTGAATAAAAAAAATCATTTTCTTTACAACGTGTAGATATTTCTTACATAATGTACTGATATATTTAACACGATGAAAGCTGATATAATACTTACCGCTTGGTAAAGCCGATGACGCTATCTCCTGAATGCTCGGGGAGGTGATGTCCCCGAGAATAGCAATCCCCCGCTCCTTCCTGGCTGCACTCCGGCATGATCTGGCGAATAATATTTAGGTTATTGTATGTATAAATATCGCGAAATTGTTACTGTATGAATAAAACACGTTATAAAAAACGAAAATTTACCACCTTGTCGACTCAATCCCTCCCGACTCGATATGATAGGATTTTTAAAAATTTTACCTTCTTGTCGACTCAGTCCATCCCCAATCGTGTTGTTCTCAGAGATGGGGTCCTCCACTTGATCTTCATCCAACATGGTTAGGAGGCCTGAGAGATCGCTTATGTTCGGCAACGAGGGACCCTCGATTGCATCAGAAGCTGGGAAGAGAAATAACACGAAAATAGAATACCCCGTACATATTCTATTATCATACATTACTGCAAAGGTTAAAAATTTCCATCAAGTTCTAATAATGTATCCATTTAATTGGTAATCTATTATCGCTGAAGAAATAAACTTACCGGATAAATGAGCTTGAGATGGAAGAGTCCGCGCCTTTTGAATACGCTCAAGAGCTGCATAAAGCTCGGAGGAAACTAAATGCAGGGGATTATCGGCAGTTGTTCGAGAACAGGCCATTATGGTGATATAAAATTTTCTGCACAAGAGAGAAAGACAAATATAAATTTGGGGTCTGTGCATACATCGATGTAAAACCGTATGTAACTTTTTGATTATTTCTTTGAATCAGACTAATTCGGGCATTGTACCCAATGCTGGTGACAAAAATGTACTCCTAAACATTATAACTTTGAAAACACAATTATGAAAGCGTGTGTCCCATGCATGAGAGAAAATTATTTGTGACGAAATCACAATCTTCGAAAATATCTCCTCATTATAAAAGCGTGTGTCCCATGCATGTGAGAAAATTATTTGTGATGAAATCACAATCTTCGAAAATATCTCCTCATTATAAAAGCGCGTTTCCCCATGCATGAGCAAAATTTTGTACCAATTCCCCGACCTCTGGAAAAATCTAACCAGCCGGTAACGTAATCACTGAGAAGTTGGATTCAGAATGTAAACAAAAATGATCACTTTTGTAAAAATGAAAGGGTGACAAGTATAAGAAGTGAAAAGTTGCATAATAAAAATCAAAAGTATATCTGATTTTATTTCAAATATATTGGTAATGAAGCATGACCATCATATTTGTACTAAAATTAAAATGTATATCTGATTTTGTTTCAAATATGTTGGTAATGAAGCATGAGAAGAGATAATCCTGTCTCAAATGTTTGAGTGCTAGGATAATAGCAAGGAGCAAATCTGAAAAGATTCAATGTCACAAACATGAAATAGTAATTAAAAATTCCGTCTACAAAAAGTTTGCTGAAGACGATAAACAATGTTTTGGATACAAGACATAGAGTGTGTTATGAAATGAATTTTTGCGTTATACATAAGTTAGGTTAGGTCATCTGTACTGTGTATACAAATAAATAAGATGCGTTTGAAACAAGGATCATAAATATCGTGATGTGAACAAAAATGGTAAAAATTTGGATATAGTTCAAACAGTAAATATCGTATCTATTACGAAGAACACGGGTAAAAACTAATGGACTATGAAAACATCATGACACAATATCGAAAGAATAAACACGATATGGAAACACTATATAGAAGAGAGATATACTTACCTTATTGGAGACACGACTTCAAATCTTGTTACACAGATCGAACTCTAGAGAACACTGTTCTCGGAAGGGGGAATGCAGCCACCTTAAATACGACTCCATATGTGGGAATGCATGACGTCATAAGCCCGCCTACTTTCTAAACCATACTCTGAGTATAAACACTCTGTAAATGATCATATGAAATAAGACTGTAAAAACGAAGGTATTTAGATTTCTTACGGGTCATCTACCAACGAATATATCTACAGCACAAATCTACACAATAAGAAAAAAAAAATACAGGATAGGTCTGCGGTGGGAACCGACTAGATGCGATCTTAGCTGTCTCGCTAATGGATACGGAGGTATATTGATCGAGCTAATGCGGTCACATGGGTACAGTATTTGAAATAAATAGAGCTATAGATAGAAGTAGGATACTTGCGTATGAAATGATGAAAGTACCTCAAGCTCAGCAGGTTTTATCCTCTAAACGATCATAAATAATCCTCGTATGCTCTCATGTTCATAAAATGTAAATAATCCATGTATGCTCTTATGTTCATAAAAATATATATACTAATATTCTTGTCTCATTGCCCACCTAAATACCCATTGAAAAATATGCAGTGGAAAATAACCCATGAATACAATGTAAATGAAATATATGTATAAATAAATCTTGTTTCATTGTCTACAGAAAAAACTCATCTGAAAAAGTATGTGAACGTATCTGTTTTATTCCTAACATTGGCTCCTGACGAAACTCTGAACGGCGTTAAATGCGACAAAGCGAATGGATTTAATCAATAATATCAATCGTGCAATATAGAATATAACCCTATTTCTTGCATAAGTACTTCGATTATCCTAAAAAATAGGTTCGAGCAGTAAAAACTTCTATTCAAATGAGTCATTTAATAACAATCCTATTAATATATCATGCCGTACGAAATATTCCAGAACAATCGTATAAAGCGATGACAAGACCTAATAACCTACGTATTTATAAACCGCACGTAAGCAATGCAAGCAAAAAAAATATCGTAAGGAAACTGAAAGATACCGTATGAAAAACAATTCTCCAAGAGGACTATATTTCTCGTGAAAAAAGATCTTTCTGTGACCATACATCCAGAGATAAAAAATCGCTAACTGTCATGCCAACATTGAAACCAACTTGAGTAATTGTCTCTATGTGGTTCAAACCACCTTATTCCTTCACAAAATATATATGGAGTCCCTATCTCCAGGGGTGTTTTTAGGTAGCCCCCCATCTCGCGCGAGTGACTCCCCTCTTCCCCACCCCGTCACGGGTACCCTCTATGTACCATCAGTACCTCACTTGACCAAAATAGAACAGAGCACTCGAGATGCGATCTAACAAATGCATCGGCCGTCTCACAAAAAACCTCCGTTCTTGGTATCTCTATGAAGCATTAGTAACTAACTTGATCAATTTGTCTTAACATATAACTACAATGTCCGAGAAATACAGCGCCTGAGTCAGAAACATTAACAAATAATATACATCCTAATTGTCGTCTATCTAATTCCTTCACTAAGAGCATATTCGGTCGAGTCACAAAAAACCTGCGTTCTTGGTATCTCTATGAAGCATCAGTAACTAACTTGATCAATTTGTCGAAACATATAACTACAATGTCCGAGAAATACTGCTCCTGAGTCGTTCACATTAACAAATAACATACATCCTAACAAATCCATTCGATAAAAGGTTCAAAGATCTAGTCATCCTATGTCTAAATCCTTCACAAAGCATATATGTAGTCACTAATTATCGACAATCTAATTCTTTCACAAAAGCATATTTGCAATCACTAATTATCGCCTATCTAATTCCTTCACATTTGCGTCCTGCTTCGGCTCTTTAATCGCCTATCTAATTCCTTCACTGAAAAGCATATATGTACTCCTTAATTTTCCCTAATCTAATTCCTTCACAAAAGCATATATGGAGTCACTAATTATCGCCTATCTAACTCCTTCACAGGGCAATTCTCGCATCACTTATTTCCAGGGCTATATACGTACCTCCCATTTCCAGGGCTATATACGTGCCTCGTTTTTCCAGGGCTATATACGTACCTATATACTCTACTCATATATACAGCGTCGTTAGCGTCACTATATCGGCACATGTGTCGGCACCATGTAGGAATTTACACACATTTGTGCGAAAGGGGTTACCGTACACTGCCAGATGCATCAATACCTAGGCGTCCATTGTTGGGTGGCGATTGCTTGGGATGGGGTGAGATCTTTCTGCGCAGAACATTTGTGAATAATTCGTTTCATCATTTTCTAAGCGGTTTATAATAAAAATTAAATTAGGTTTGGTAATTGCACTGGAAAGAACAAATAACATTTCATAGTATCTCATAGTAAACGAAACAAAATTACTTACGTGACCATTAGAACACTTCCGTTAATTTTGATTCTTAAGTTTTTATCCAACAAAGTCATGAGACAAAATTTTCTAGGCAGATGGAAATACGACATTAGGATATAGCTCAAAATCTGAGAAAAAAATAATTGGCTCCAAAGCGCTTTCCCACTGAACACACAAACTGTAATGGGTCTCAGAATTACTCATCTTCCGTACATTTTTCTTTTGGTTGACGGTAGGAGCATTGGGATTGACAGTCATCCTGGTTCTCCTATGACTAGTTTAGGTTGATGAATACACACGTTGTTTCATCCTCTGATCATGGTTGTTGATTATCCTCATTGCCGGGTCCGACCAGGGGGGTCCGACTAAGAGACCGCCACCCACACTCTGGGTCAGGGGTGAGGTCAGAAATAAATGTCAGCAGCACCGTGAGCTACTGCATTCTCTGCATTCTCTTCATTCTCTGCATTCACTGCATTCCCTGCATTCTCTGCATTCACTGCATTCTCTGCATTCACTGCATTCTCTGCATTCACTGCATTCTCTGCATTCACTGCATTCTCTGCATTCACTACATTCTCTGCATTCACTGCATTCCCTGCATTCACTACATTCTCTGCATTCTCTGCATTCACTACATTCTCTGCATTCACTGCATTCTCTGCATTCACTGCATTATCTGCATTCACTGCATTCTCTGCATTCACTGCATTCTCTGCATTCACTGCATTCTCTGCATTCTCTGGATTCTCTGGATTCACTGCATTCTCTGCATTCACTGCATTCTCTGAATTCTCTGCATTACTCCTTCTCCTGTGTCATCGTTGACGCCCCCACCATAGCCACGTACCCACTTCAATGAGACAGGCAAGGTCGGGAAGGTACCTCAGGGTCGCGTCATGACGCATCAATTCACAATCACTTCCCACTCGCTTCTCTCTATCGCTCTCGATACATCTAAACTATGTCTCTCCTTTCCAAAGCCTGCTTCACGGTCCTAATCCACAGGATCTTTGGCCTTTCTTTAGGCTTATGCTATCTCGCCTCCGCTTCCCTCACACTTATCGCCAATTTCTAATCATCGAAGTCATCCATATCTCCAGACCCTCTCAAAACACGTAAATATACTCCTGCCGGCGATATTTCAGACCACCATCGTTCAAATTCAAACATAGTCAATATTTCACTTATCCATCTGGGTCACTCCGACAATCCTATTCAAACAACTTATCTCAATGGACATTCAACCTTTCCCTAACATTCTCTCTCACCTACTACGCTTCTGTTCCATAGAGCGCAGTTAGGACATTTGCGCTCACAGAGAACCATATCACTCTCTCCAAACCCAATGCCCGGCACCTCAATACACCTCTCATTGCTTCCAACACTTTACAGCCCTTCTTCACACTATATTTCACGTCACTTTCCATTTGTTAAATCTTATCCACATGAAAGTCAAGGTTCTTGAAACAGTGAGCTTCCTCCAACGACTCCTCATTGGGTGGTCATCATTACACCACAAATTTTGTATCGTCCGCCACTGGTAACTGACACAACTGCTAACTTGACCTATTTACTCCCAACAACTCCAACCCTCTTCCCGGTAATACACTCGCGTTCAACTTCCTGACCGTTCCATCCATTTATACATGGAACAGGCAGGGGACATAACACAACGCTGGTTCAATCCCGATTTAACTGGAATAAAAAACTCACCTGACTTTCTAATCTGACATA